>CM026393.1:1310285-1356464 GCA_014843695.1 Archivesica marissinica
GGTGAGCTGAGCATAGGTGATCTGAGCATAGGTGATCTGAGCATAGGTGATCTGATCATAGGTGAGCTGAGCATAGGTGAGCTGAGCATAGGTGATCTGGTGAGCTGAGCATAGGTGATCTGAGCATAGGTGATCTGGTGAGCTGTGCATAGGTGATCTGAGCATAGGTGATCTGGTGAGCTGAGCATAGGTGATCTGAGCATAGGTGATCTGGTGAGCTGAGCATAGGTGATCTGAGCATAGGTGATCTGGTGAGCTGAGCATAGGTGATCTGGTGAGCTGAGCATAGGTGATCTGAGCATAGGTGATCTGAGCATAGGTGATCTGAGCATAAGTGATCTGTGCATAGGTGATCTGAGCATAGGTGATCTGAGCATAGGTGATCTGAGCATAGGTGATCTGAGCATAAGTGATCTGTGCATAGGTGATCTGAGCATAGGTGATCTGAGCATAGGTGATCTGAGCATAGGTGAGCTGAGCATAGGTGATCTGAGCATAGGTGATCTGAGCATAGGTGATCTGAGCATAAGTGATCTGTGCATAGGTGATCTGAGCATAGGTGATCTGAGCATAGGTGAGCTGATGAGCTGAATTCTTAAAACATATTCTTTTTTTTCCCATATATATTCCTTTTATTTTCATTTAATTATAGATATTTATAAACACACACAAAAATATACACTGATTATACATAGTATGGGTTACAGACATGTTTATACATTATGTTTTACAAATGTGTTCATAGATATATAATTACGCGAGAGAAAGAGTTTGGAGGGAGAGAGAAAAAGGTGAACTTAGTTTATACAAATTTATTTTAGCTCGATTGCGAAACAAGTTCTTATAACTTATATTAATCACTCTCGAGTCCTCATTCCTGATGGAATCCATCGCCACGAGGGAGAGAGAAGAGGCAACCTGGAATTTAAATGCCTTGCCTAAGGACACAATCGCAACGGCTCCAGCGGGGCGCGAACTCCCGACCTTTTCGCACCTGAAGCGAACGCGTATCCACTGCGCTATCACAACTTCCACGTGAACTTGAGGTAAAAGAGAAGAATAGAGAGACATTGAAGACAGAGCGAATGAGTTGCTAACAGTGTTTGTATCGTTATTTTAATTAATATTGCCATGGATATGGGAAATTATAAATTTACCATTTTAACTGTATGTATTTAAAAATAATGTCACATATCAATAGCCTAAAACACTAGTTAGTAATAATAGTGTATACTATCGACTAGTAATTAATTATATTGTATATTATTAAAATGTTAATTAAACTCTGAGATAATTAGAATGAAATATAATATCCTAAAATCAATATAAAACTCGGTATAATAATATATATTAAAATATTACATTCATGACTAAGAATATAAAACAGTATTTTTAAGACTAACCGACGCACTTCTTTGACTTTGAGATCCAACAGTAATAAACATCCATCTACAACCACACGTCACACGTCATTGCAAATTTTCAAAAAAAGTTTATTGATTTCTGGTCCGATTGTTGAACAGCTTAAAATCAAAATGGATGAAAACTTACAAAATGTCATCCTTGTTATAATTATCATTACATTTTCCATTGTATTTTATTTCACATGTTACTGGTATATACAAATATGAATGCTTTCATGTTTTTATATATCATAGAGTTTATTTAATATGTTACTGGGTATATACAAATATGAATGCTTTCATGTTTTTATATATCATAGAGTTTATTTAATATGTTACCCTCTATAAATTAGGAGATTACTTCCTGACTTTGCTTACCTTTGCTCAATGGAGTTGGCAGAGCTCGTGATTTGGGGTTATAATCTACGTGTTTCTGACCTCCTGCCTCCTCTTGTGTCTTTCCTACAATGGAATATGCATGTATTTATGCACATTATTTTGTACTGACAACTATATGACATTATTGTGTACTGACAACTATATGACATTAGTGTGTACTGACAACTATATGACATTATTGTGTACTGACAACTATATGACATTATTGTGTACAGACAACTATATGATATTATTGTGTACTGACAACTATATGACATTATTGTGTACTGACAAATATATGATAGTATTGTGTACTGACAACTATATACATGTACTGATGCACATTATTGTGTACTGACAACTATATGCAGGCACTGGTGCACACTATTGTGTACTGACAACTATATACATGTACTGACAACTATATACATGTACTGATGCACATTATTGTGTACTGACAACTATATACATGTACTGATGCACATTATTGTGTACTGACAACTATATGCATGTACTGATGCACATTATTGTGTACTGACAACTATATGCATGTACTGATGCACATTATTGTGTACTGACAACTATATGCATGTAGTGATGCACATTATTGTGTACTGACAACTATATGCATGTACTGATGCACATTATTGTGTATTGACAACTATATGAATGTACTGATGCACATTATTGTGTACTGACAACTATATGCATGTACTGATGCACATTATTGTGTACTGACAACTATATACATGTACTGACAACTGTTTAGGATTAGCTTTTAAATCAGCAAATTTCTCCTGGGACAATTCCTGATTATATACTGTCTAGTTGTAACATGACTCCGATAGAGTACTGTTTTATACTGACAAGCTACGTTACATAGTTGTCCACAGCACAGTTCAAGAAGCCCTTGATGCTTGCAGTGAGATAAGTTGTACAACAAGAGGGCCATGATAACCCAGTATCGCTCACCGGACTCTTGATGCTTGCAGTGAGATAAGGTGTACAACAAGAGGGCCATGATAACCCAGTATCGCTCACCGGACTCATGATGCTTGCAGTGAGATAAGTTGTACAACAAGAGGGCCATGATAACCCAGTATCGCTCACCTGACTCATGATGCTTGCAGTGAGATAAGTTGTACAACAAGAAAGCCATGATAACCCAGTATCGCTCACCGGACTCTTGATGCTTGCAGTGAGATAAGTTGTACAACAAGAGGGCCATGATAACCCAGTATCGCTCACCTGACACTTGATGCTTGCAGTGACATCAGGTGTACAACAAGAGGGCCATGATAACCCAGTATCGCTCACCTGACTCCATTTTTTACCCCGGAGTCACAATCTTAACACTTTTGAAAGAGCATTGTACATCGATCATTCCTACCAAATGTTGCCAAAAACCGACAGGTGCACATGTGAAGATGTTTGAAGAATTTGTGATATTTTTAGACGGTGGCCATCTTTTATTCGTGACAACCTCCATTTTAACAAATCTGAAAAGGCTACACCCATTGATTATAAACGTGAAATTTGGCTACCATTGGCAAAGCGGTTTGTGCGAAGAAGAATTTTGAAATCAGTTATAAAAGAACGATATTTTGACATTTCGGCAACAACGTTGGATGACAAATCATTTGATTACATCATAGTGATCACTTTGTCGATACCTTCCATTTCATGTATAACATGACCATATTTCAGAGCTCACGCTGGCCATCGCAAATGGCGCCAAATGCGATAATAAATTGAAAATGGCGAAAAAAAATGGCGCTGGGTAAAAAATCGCGAAAATGCCATAAAGTTGATTTTCCCAGGACACAGTCTCTGTGTGTATTGGTAAAACTGGTAGACTGGGTTTAAGCTTGTAGTTAGCGAGCGCATCTGGGGAGTATAAAATCGATAACCATTCTACCGTGTTATCACCTGTGTGTAGCAACCACCACGCATCTTTACTGCGCATTATTGCGTAATCGGTGTTCCGATAAAAAACTGGCCCCAAAATATGTCCTGTGTATTACGGTCTTGTATGAACAGAGCAAAGGCTTTCCGATTGAAATATTTGCATAAGTGGGAGGAGATATGACCAAATATGGCGTATATGCCCATTTGGCTGTTACGCAGTATTTAGTATTTACAGTTCAAAACCGAAAGTGAAAATTTCAAATATCATAAATTTGTCCAAAACGGCCATATACGCTAATGAAATTGGTATTTTATGATAGATATATCAGTATTCTTTTCATTCTGGGCACTTCCAAGAATGTAATTTGACGTATATCCTGTTTATTTGGCTCGCATCTGAGTGACATGACAAGTCTCACCGGACAAGGGAAGTAATCAATCTTAACCATTACCAATATTCCACTCCGCCGTCCCGAATCGTAATTCATGCAGAGTAAAAAAAACATTAAAATATTGCAAAGTATGTCCTTCTCTCAAGCTCGATTGAGGTATAAATAGATACGGTATTGTGGTTTGGAATAAATGCAAATATGCATTTGCGCTGACTGAAGATTAATTAGCTTGTATTTGCAATTTTCTAAAATCAAAATGGCTGTTCATACACTGTTCATTCGTACTCAGGTTACCGTGCACCGTTCATTCGTACTCGGTTACGAGTCGGTATATTAAAACTATATTAATTTATAAGTGTGTTGTAAGTACTGTGTGCATAAAATTGTTACAGAACAGGTGAGAAATGTTTATAGAAGAAAATAACACTGACTACTATGTAGAATACCGTTTCATGATCAAGTAATAAGCTGGGGTCAACTTTTTTGATTTTTAAGTCTGCCTAAATTTTTGGCTCCAACTTCACTGAAATGGCTCCAATTTTTTTCATTTGGCGAAAGTGGTGGCGCAAAGAAAAAAAAAGCCAGTGTGAGCCCTGTATTTGCTCACATTTTACCCCCATTGGATCACCCAGGCCACGCCCATTTTGGATCACCATTTGAAAGAGCATTGTACATCGATTATTTCTACCAATATTCATCAAAATCCGACTGGCGGTTCGTGAGAGGAAGATTTTTTACAATGTGTGCTATTTTTTTATGGCGGCCATCTTGGATTATGCAATGACGTTATTTTAACAATTATGTAATCCGCCCACCTACCCAAGTATCATGAACATAAATGGTTGCAATAGACCCAATGGTTACTAAGGAGAAGATGTTTGAAAATGATAACGGACACCAAACGACAGACAGACACATTGCAGTAACAATACCTCAAATGAGCTTTGCTCAGGTGAGCTAAAAATGTTACAAAGAATTGGGCAATATATCTGCAGAGGATTAGTAATAATAATGCTGGTTCCCATACTAATAGGCAGATTAGTCCTTTATTCCTCTTGCAATGACTTTGCCAATACCATGCATGCATATTCTACTAATAATATTCTATTAAATTTCCTGAGTGCTATGCTTTGTACACATCACAATGACATACTTAATTATGTGTTTATGTTCTCATCATTAAAAACTTATAAAACCTTGTCTTGGAGGCAGAACAGGTACACCAGCATTTCCTTCTGCAGACGTTTCAGCTTCCTGTCTTGGAGGCAGAACAGGTACACCAGCATTTCCTTCTGCAGACGTTTTAGCTTCCTGTCTTGGAGGCAGAACAGGTACACCAGCATTTCCTTCTGCAGACGTTTCAGCTTCCTGTCTTGGCGGCACAACAGGTACACCAGCATTTCCTTCTGCAGACGCTTCAGCTTCCAGTGTTGGAGGCAGAACAGGTACACCAGCATTTCCTTCTGCAGACGTTTCAGCTTCCTGTCTTGGAGGCAGAACAGGTACACCAGCATTTCCTTCTGCAGACGTTTCAGCTTCCAGTGTTGGAGGCACAACAGGTACACCAGCATTTCCTTCTGCAGACGTTTCAGCTTCCAGTGTTGGAGGCACAACAGGTACACCAGCATTTCCTTCTGCAGACGTTTCAGCTTTCTGTCTCACTGGCAGACATGATGTTTCATTAGACAAAGTGTGATCATCTCTTCCATGTGCGTGAATCGTAGCTAAAATAGACATAGACAATCCTGTGTTAGTGGTCACCTCTATTAAGCAGCTAACCTGTATTAAGCAGCCTTTTTTCAGATTCCCAAAATACATTTCACCTGTATTAAGCAGCCACCTGTGCTAAACATCCACTTTCTGTGATTCCCTGGCTGCTTAATACAGGTTTGACTGTACAAGCTATTTATTTACATCAGCATTTTGCAAAGAACATAGTAAACACACACGATTCGATAGTTTAAGTGCATTTCACTATAAACATAGGCTTAACCCATTCAACACCAAGTAACTCACATGGACTGGTCCATGATATTCATAAACCAATAAATGAATCAGAAAATCACATTTGGACAAGTTCATTTATCAAAATGGGTAATTATGTCTAAAAATAGTCATATCACTGGCAAAAAGTGCAGATCCTGATGAGACGGCTCGTCACGAGCCGGCTCATCTGGAGCTACACTTTTTGTAAGCCTATTTAGAGGCCTGTGGTGTTGAAAGAGTTAAACACTAACTACGTGGCCGAGTGGTTACGGTCATTGACTTCAAATCACTTGCCCTTCACCGCTGTTGGTTCAAATCCCATTGGGGTGTCAAATTATTTCAGTGAGGAAGCTATCCAGGTGACTTGCATTAGGTTGTTGGTTCTACCCGGGGTCTTCTTTCACCAACAATAGCTCGAGTCGCAGTATGACCGTAGCTGTTGGTGCAATTCTAAACCCCAAAAACAATCAAAACTAATTAGTTACATTATCATACCCCCATCATCTGGGAGAGCACTGATACAAGTATGTTGATGCATGTGCATCTTAATGGACTTGATATATTATATATAACATGTATACACATGTAAGATATCTCAAGCCATTTTCCCACAGGGCAATTGTTATGACCAAGTGTCTAATGACAAGAATACAAGAGCGCATTATAATAGATCCATGGACATTCATATGGCACATTACAAATACAAAGTACAATAACACGGAATGACAAGAATACAAGGGCGCATTATAATAGATCCATGGACATTCATATGGCACGTTACAAATACAAAGTACAATAACACGGAATGACAAGAATACAAGGGCGCATTATAATAGATCCATGGACATTCATAGGGCACGTCACAAATACAAAGTACAATAACACAAACTGTTTGTATTCCTACATAACACAACATGATAGTAGTCATGGAAACCTACATAACACTACATGATAGTAGTCATGGAATCCTACATAACACTACATGATAGTAGTCATGGAATCCTACATAACACTACATGATAGTAGTCATGGAATCCTACATAACACTACATGATAGTAGTCATGGAATCCTACATAACACTACATGATAGTAGTCATGGAATCCTACATAACACTACATGATAGTAGTCATGGAATCCTACATAACACTACATGATAGTAGTCATGGAATCCTACATGATAGTAGTCATGGAATCCTACATAACACTACATGATAGTAGTCATGGAATCCTACATAACACTACATGATAGTAGTCATGGAATCCTACATGATAGTAGTCATGGAATCCTACATGATAGCAATCATGGAATCCTACATGATAGTAGTCATGGAATCCTACATAACACAACATGATAGTAGTCATGGAATCCTACATAACACTACATGATAGTAGTCATGGAATCCTACATAACACAACATGATAGTAGTCATGGAATCCTACATGATAGTAGTCATGGAATCCTACATGATAGTAGTCATGGAATCCTACATAACACTACATGATAGTAGTCATGGAAACCTACATGATAGTAGTCATGGAATCCTACATGATAGTAGTCATGGAATCCTACATGATAGTAGTCATGGAATCCTACATGATAGTAGTCATGGAAACCTACATGATAGTAGTCATGGAATCCTACATGATAGTAGTCATGGAATCCTACATGATAGTAGTCATGGAATCCTACATGATAGTAGTCATGGAAACCTACATGATAGTAGTCATGGAATCCTACATGATAGTAGTCATGGAATCCTACATGATAGTAGTCATGGAATCCTACATGATAGTAGTCATGGAAACCTACATGATAGTAGTCATGGAATCCTACATGATAGTAGTCATGGAATCCTACATGATAGTAGTCATGGAATCCTACATGATAGTAGTCATGGAAACCTACATGATAGTAGTCATGGAATCCTACATGATAGTAGTCATGGAATCCTACATGATAGTAGTCATGGAATCCTACATGATAGTAGTCATGGAAACCTACATGATAGTAGTCATGGAATCCTACATGATAGTAGTCATGGAATCCTACATGATAGTAGTCATGGAATCCTACATGATAGTAGTCATGGAATCCTACATGATAGTGTCATGGAATCCTACATGATAGTAGTCATGGAATCCTACATAACACAACATGATAGTAGTCATGGAATCCTACATGATAGTAGTCATGGAATCCTACATAACACAACATGATAGTAGTCATGGAATCCTACATGATAGTTGTCATGGAATCCTACATAACACAACATGATAGTAGTCATGGAATCCTACATAACACAACATGATAGTAGTCATGGAATCCTACATGATAGTAGTCATGGAATCCTACATAACACAACATGATAGTAGTCATGGAATCCTACATGATAGTTGTCATGGAATCCTACATAACACAACATGATAGTAGTCATGGAATCCTACATAACACAACATGATAGTAGTCATGGAATCCTACATGATAGTAGTCATGGAATCCTACATAACACAACATGATATTAGTCATGGAATCCTACATAACACAACATGATAGTAGTCATGGAATCCTACATAACACTACATGATAGTAGTCATGGAATCCTACATGATAGTAGTCATGGAATCCTACATAACACAACATGATAGTAGTCATGGAATCCTACATGATAGTAGTCATGGAATCCTACATGATAGTAGTCATGGAATCCTACATGATAGTAGTCATGGAATCCTACATAACACAACATGATAGTAGTCATGGAATCCTACATAACACTACATGATATTAGTCATGGAATCCTACATAACACTACATGATAGTAGTCATGGAATCCTACATAACACTACATGATATTAGTCATGGAATCCTACATAACACTACATGATATTAGTCATGGAATCCTACATAACACTACATGATATTAGTCATGGAATCCTACATAACACTACATGATATTAGTCATGGAATCCTACATAACACTACATGATAGTAGTCATGGAATCCTACATAACACAACATGATAGTAGTCATGGAATCCTACATGATAGTAGTCATGGAATCCTACATGATAGTAGTCATGGAATCCTACATAACACAACATGATAGTAGTCATGGAATCCTACATGATAGTTGTCATGGAATCCTACATAACACAACATGATAGTAGTCATGGAATCCTACATGATAGTAGTCATGGAATCCTACATGATAGTAGTCATGGAATCCTACATGATAGTAGTCATGGAATCCTACATGATATTAGTCATGGAATCCTACATAACACAACATGATAGTAGTCATGGAATCCTACATGATAGTAGTCATGGAATCCTACATGATAGTAGTCATGGAATCCTACATAACACAACATGATAGTAGTCATGGAATCCTACATGATAGTTGTCATGGAATCCTACATAACACAACATGATAGTAGTCATGGAATCCTACATAACACAACATGATAGTAGTCATGGAATCCTACATGATAGTAGTCATGGAATCCTACATAACACAACATGATATTAGTCATGGAATCCTACATAACACAACATGATAGTAGTCATGGAATCCTACATAACACTACATGATAGTAGTCATGGAATCCTACATGATAGTAGTCATGGAATCCTACATAACACAACATGATAGTAGTCATGGAATCCTACATGATAGTAGTCATGGAATCCTACATGATAGTAGTCATGGAATCCTACATGATAGTAGTCATGGAATCCTACATAACACAACATGATAGTAGTCATGGAATCCTACATAACACTACATGATATTAGTCATGGAATCCTACATAACACTACATGATAGTAGTCATGGAATCCTACATAACACTACATGATATTAGTCATGGAATCCTACATAACACTACATGATATTAGTCATGGAATCCTACATAACACTACATGATATTAGTCATGGAATCCTACATAACACTACATGATATTAGTCATGGAATCCTACATAACACTACATGATAGTAGTCATGGAATCCTACATAACACAACATGATAGTAGTCATGGAATCCTACATGATAGTAGTCATGGAATCCTACATGATAGTAGTCATGGAATCCTACATAACACAACATGATAGTAGTCATGGAATCCTACATGATAGTTGTCATGGAATCCTACATAACACAACATGATAGTAGTCATGGAATCCTACATGATAGTAGTCATGGAATCCTACATGATAGTAGTCATGGAATCCTACATGATAGTAGTCATGGAATCCTACATGATAGTAGTCATGGAATCCTACATGATAGTAGTCATGGAATCCTACATGATAGTAGTCATGGAATCCTACATAACACAACATGATAGTAGTCATGGAATCCTACATGATAGTAGTCATGGAATCCTACATAACACAACATGATAGTAGTCATGGAATCCTACATGATAGTAGTCATGGAATCCTACATGATAGTAGTCATGGAATCCTACATGATAGTAGTCATGGAATCCTACATGATAGTAGTCATGGAATCCTACATAACACAACATGATAGTAGTCATGGAATCCTACATGATAGTAGTCATGGAATCCTACATAACACAACATTATAGTAGTCATGGAATCCTACATAACACTACATGATAGTAGTCATGGAATCCTACATAACACTACATGATAGTAGTCATGGAATCCTACATGATAGTAGTCATGGAATCCTACATGATAGTAGTCATGGAATCCTACATGATAGTAGTCATGGAATCCTACATGATAGTAGTCATGGAATCCTACATGATAGTAGTCATGATATCCAACATGATAGTAGTCATGGAATCCTACATGATAGTAGTCATGGAATCCTACATGATAGTAGTCATGGAATCCTACATGATAGTAGTCATGGAATCCTGCATGATAGTAGTCATGGAATCCTACATGATAGTAGTCATGGAATCCTACATAACACTACATGATAGCAATCATGCATAACAGATTTACTCTAGCAATCTACACTAATTTCCAGCACAATCTACCAAACCCGAGTCACGTGGCGACACACTGATGAGAAAACAGTTACCAAAGTTATACTCAGGTTAATATCTGATAAGTTATACTCAGGTTAATATTACATTTTTCCATACATGGCGATGGCTGAGGCTGATTATTTTCTCTTCTACATTTCTCAGGTTGTAAAGTTGTGTGAGTACCGTTATTAAACTGGGATGCACTTGGAGCTCCTTCAGCTGTTGAACATATCTTCCTTTCCTTTCCAACATCTAATCATATAATATATATATATAAATATTAGGGATGGCAACGAATAACGATTAAACTATTCGAATATTCGGTCGGAAAGATATTCGATAGAATTCAATCAAAACATCAAAATCACTGAACCTCTTATAAAAATTGCCAAACTAACCTAATTTCTGTTTTACACGTAAACGTCATAATTATTCTTAAAATGATTATTCAGATTGATATTGTACCCGAATATGTTAAATCTTTGCATAGATTACGCATAGCAGTTTTCTTATTCTCAGAGCGATTCAAGCATTTCCAAAACGTGTGACTGAGCAGGTGGCATTTTTGAGGACAATATAATATTTGTTTCCCAATATTCGAATACTGGAATAGTATTCGGATATTCGGATGTTCGAGCGAATATGCGAATAATCCCTAATAAATATGTGTCACTAACTATGACATGTTCAGACACAATACTGAACTATGCTTGAACATTACTTGATGGACACAAACCGGGTGGAATACTTGTTATACAGTCTACATCCGTTATGTCAAAGTCGGTTATGTCGAATTCTCCGGTTATCTCGAAGTCGGATCAAAGTCCCGTTTCAGACACTATCATTTTTTATATAACTGGATCAGTTAATATCGAATTTCGTTAAGTCAAACTTCGGTTATGTCGAAGTATTTTGTTTGGACCGACGGAATTCGACATAACTGATGTATACGGTATATGTTTAAAGAGTGGTCCATGATGTGTAACTGGGAGAAATTTTGAACACTTGTGGTAGGAGTTAAAAACAAAAATACCGCTTAACTCGTTCAACCCCAAGTAACTGACATGGACTGGTGCATGATATTTTTAGACCAATAAATTAATAAGAAAATTACCTTTGGACCAGTTCATTTATCAAAATGGGTAATTTTATCTAAAAATAGTAATAAGTATTACTAGCAAAAAGTGCAGATCCTGATAAGACGGCTTGTGACGAGCCGACTCATCTGGATCTACCCTTTTTGTAAGTCTATTTAGAGGCCTGTAGTGTTGAAAGGGTTAATAACGGGTATGACTAAAGTGTTGATTTCGTTATCATGAAGCCCAGGTTTGTAGTAGCAGTGACGGTGTGGAATCGATTGCACAAATGCGTGTTCAGGATATAGCGTTCAATGCAATATAACACACGGACGTCATTAAGTTACTTGAAATATTCATTTACTTTATTCTTTTTTCTAAAAGACATTGTGTATGTCTATATGTCTGAAAGGTGCAATGATGGTAGACATAGGAATTGAATAAATCCTGCTATATATAGGATCTTACACGAGTACTGATTTCATAACATATTTTATGAAACAAGTTTTGGAATTTTGCTATTAAATGAGCCCATTAGTGACTATTTCACTCCAAGTGCATGGAAAATCGAGAAAGTTGTCCCCCTTGTAAATTACCCGATAAGCAGATATCGATAGACAATCTCTGGCGTGTTTTCCATAGAGTTATATAGTAACTCGATATATAAATTGCAATAAAGTCATTATTTCATCATAGGACAATTTATTACCACATATACGAAGATAGATAATTTTCTGTACTTTCAAGACGTTGTTTTTATTTTAAAATAAGTATATGTCTTATTATACAGTATAATTAAGCAAATATACATAGACCATCATATTTCGCCTATATACTACTTTGTAAAATTTAGAAAACACTGATATGTACCTGTTTTGTGCTCAAATAGTTTTATTTTGTTGTTCGTTGACAATCTATTACCACATATGACATTCTTCATATTTTCAAGATCTTTTTAATGATGCAAAGTATAATAAAATAAGTTGTTATCTTCAATGATAATTTGCAAATATGCATCCTGAGAATATGAAAAATAAGCTGAAACTGGTATCCATGACAGACCAATAACTTTCATAGTAAACTCTAAATAACATCTTCATTGTTACAAAGCATTCCTGTTATAGCCGTATTCATCGTTCAATTGTCTTTGGTATAACCTCTGACAAAATCAGTATCAGTATGAAATTGCACATGATGCCTTAAATATGACATTTGATACCAGGATCGGTTTGATTTATTTATCTATGTTCCTGATGATCCATACACGATATATAAATGGTAGTAGTTTCGTCAACCTTATTTCTATAGTAGTTTACTATTGTGGTCGCGGAGGTGTTTTATCACCTCTGCCTTACAGAACAAACTACTATATAAATTAATAGACGAAACACAAACAAAGCAATTATGCCTATTATTAAAAATACAATTATGATTGGATTGGTAGATAGATAGAGATAGATACTTTTATTTCCTCCATTTTTGTTTGTTTTGTGATAAAATGATTTAAAATACTCTTATTGACTATTCTGAAATAATTATGTTTTATTAAAATGTGTGATATACTGTATATCAGACGAAACATCCAGTCCAGGTAGTACATAACACCAGTTTGACGAAATTGTAGGTTGACGAAACATCCGTAAATCATATAAATTATCTAGATTGTGTTGAAACATTGTGTTCACCCATAAATTCATTTGGAAACATTGTGTTCACCGCATAAATGCATTTGGACGACTAAATTATTTTCTAAGAAGATTAAACAATCTAAACATAATTAATAAAGAATTAAAATTACAATAAGAATATTTTTAGAGGGCTACATGGGTTGCATTGATCTAAGTGTGTGTTTACCAACTTCGCAAAAAATAAAGCGATTTGATTCTTTAGTAGGTTCGATCCTCAATTTTAGTGCCGAAATATGGGGAACACATAAAGCCACGGACATCGAACTTGTCCATACAAAATTCTTGCCCAGAATTCTCGGAGTAAAAAAATCAACAAATTTAACTGCGCTATACGGAGAATTAGGTCGATTACCGCTCCATATCTATCGAAAAATTAAACTACTTAAGTATTGGATTAAGATATTAAAACAAGAAGATTCAAGATTAACAAAACAACTTTATCTATTATTAAAAACGGACGTTGATTTAGGTCACACTTATAACCGAAAAAATTGGGCGTTTGAAATAAAAACAATACTATCAGATCACGGATTTAACAATATCTGGAATAAACAGTTCACCCATGACATCCCTCTGGACATTATTAAGCAACGGATAATCGATACATATCTAAAAAAATGATTTAGAACTTCATCACATAACCTTTTTATTGAAACAGGGAGATATAACAACGTGGCTCGTGAACTGAGAACTTGTAAATCCTGTACTATGACAAAAATTGAAAGTGAATATCATTTTCTACTTGTATGTCCACATTATCGCGATATAAGAAAGAAATACTTTAAACGCTATTATTGTCATTGGCCGACAATGCATAAATTCGATGCTCTAATGTCCGCTACGTCTAATAAAACTATTTGTAACCTATCAAAGTTTATATACTTTGCCAACAAAATACGCATTATCTAAGTACCTTAAATACTGTATCTACCTATTGTATAGTGATTGTTAATCTGCACTGTTAAAGAAAACCCATGCGCTTCTGAAAAAACTTGTGTTCACACTGTATTATATATTATATGTTTGTAAACATTAATATGAAATGTTTAATGCTGAATAAAATATTTGTATTGTATATTGTATTCATGTTATGTCAATATTGATTATTGGGTTGATCAGGTATAAAATCATTAACCGTGACATATTAATACATGTGGATGTGTAATGATAACAAGATCTATAAAGTGATGTGTTGAATTACCCGTGTCGACCCATTTCCTGTAGAACCAGTCATTGAAAGTGCCATAACTGGCCCCAATTCCGCCGGAAACATAATTATCAATGTATTGTGTCAATGTTGAAACTACTGGGGTACGTTAATTATGGTCATAAAATATATACTGAGTCAAAAAAGAAACGATACCAAACTAAAAATGACGTAAAACGGATAAAACCATAAAAAGGTTTAATATATTATTACGTATCAGTACCGGGTATCTTATTGCAACGTCAGCCAACCATAAACACAGGTAAATAAACACCCGATAATCCTGGAACGCCGAATTTCCGATTTGCACGTGCTCCTCAACAAAGACAACTTCCTACACATGTACAAATCGGAAAACCGGTTTATTGTACTGGTATTGCATTATCATCGAGGAAAAACACCTTACATACCCATTGTTACCTCTAACAAAATGCCTAGGCTAAACCGCAATCAGAGAATGCGTGCCATTGGCATGATTGACGGCGGTTTACGTCAGCGTGACGTCGCAAATCGACTCGGGGTTACGCGGATCACGATAACACGTCTACTTCGACGTTATCGAACACATGGATCGGTGGACGACCGTCCAAGATCTGGTCGACCACGTGTGACGACGCGTGAACAGGACCGTCACATTCGGACGTCACATTTACGTGACCGGTTCCTACCTGCTACGCACACAGCTGCCGTTACTCCTGGGATGACCAACAATCGCATCAGTGCACAAACAGTCAGGAACCGGCTCGGTGAACGTGGCATTCGTGCCTATCGGCCATACGTTGGACCCATCCTGACACGACGTCACCGTGACGTACGGCGGGAATGGACGACGGAACGTGCTCGCTGGACTCGGTTACAGTGGAATTCGGTGATGTTTAGCGATGAATCGCGGTTCTGTTTGCGTCAAGCGGATGGCAGAGAGCGGGTATATCGCAGACGCGGTGAACGTTACGCCGACGCATGTGTACGTCAGGTCGATCTGTTCGGGGGCGGAAGCGTTATGGCGTGGGGCGGTATCACCTTCGGCAGTCGCACTGAACTGTTAGTGGTGGACGGGAACCTAAACGCCCAGCGGTACTGTGATGAGATCCTTGCGCCAGTTTTTGTGCCGTTCTTTAACGCCAACAGAAACGTCACACTGTTCCAACAGGACAACGCCAGGTGTCATACTGCTCGGATTTCATACACATTATTGGAGCAGAACAATATTGAAACCCTGCCGTGGCCTGCTTTGTCACCAGACTTGTCACCCATAGAACATTTGTGGGATACGTTAGACCGCCGCGTCAGACGACGTCAGCCGGTAACGTTAAACCAACTGAGGGATGTTTTGCGTCAGGAGTGGACACATATTGACCAGCAAGAGATTCAGATACTCTTCCGACGGCGGTACATTGCAGTGAGAGACGCAAATGGTGCCCATACTCGGTATTGACGTCCGTGTGAAAACTCCATTAGACCCCTGTCCGACGAATTACGTCATCACGCAGCAGACAGTTTCGGAGGCTCATTATGCTTTATGTGCTCCTCTTTCAAACATGTTGGACTATCATCTTATGAATTTTCAAAGAATTTTCTTAATAAATGTTGAAATTATAGACACATAAACACCAGGTATCGTTTCTTTTTTGACTCAGTATATTTGTTTTATTACTTGGGTCGGTGACACGATGCATAACGGACTTTGTTAATTATAGCTTCGTTCCTGCACCTGCTGTCCTCGATACACAGTCAAACCTGTATTAAGAGGCCAGCTAAGGGAATCACAGAAAGTGGCTGCTTAGCACAGGTGGCTGCTTAATAGATGTTAAATATAGAATAAAGTAACATGGGGAATCTGAAAACTGCCTGCTTAATGCAGGTTGGCTGCTTAATAGAGGTGACCACTAACACAGGTTTGACTGTAGATAAATTCTTTTATTCCTCCACTATAAAGAGAAGTAGCACATTTGCATAATATACAAATTTTACGTACAATTTGTGACAAAAACATTAAAATATATACAATATTTATATCTTTATTTCAGTCTCATAGATCTATGTACAATACAATATATCAAAATATAACATATATTCACATATGCACACGTGCATAGCCAT
Source organism: Archivesica marissinica (assembly GCA_014843695.1). Lineage (NCBI taxonomy): Eukaryota > Metazoa > Mollusca > Bivalvia > Venerida > Vesicomyidae > Archivesica > Archivesica marissinica. The sequence continues at coordinate 1,327,434 of CM026393.1, forward strand.
GCTTAGATAGAATTACAAGAGACTATGGTCATAATTATCACACTTGTTATAAAATTATCATTGCACAAATAGAGCATTAAATTATTAATATATACTGTGTAAGACTGGTACAATGTACTAATAGGCATTACCTTGCGCATTATGAACAATCTCTTATAACTGTTACCAATACATAATAAGGTTTTTATTTTTCAAGTATCACAAAAAACAGCTGCTAATTAGTTCACTCTCGATCTGATCGAGGTTGATAATCGATCTTTTAAAATATTTCTTAATCGGCTAGTGCATTTGTTTTTAATTACAGTGTGTGAAACGTATGTATTTTAATTTATGTAATGTACATGGATGAGCGGTAAATAAAGATCAAAACTTCAATGACCCGGACCATAGAAATGTTTTCTTATCTATAATATTGTTTGTTAATACACGTCTATGTATAATAAAAAATAAAAATGGTAGTACAGTTTTATAATCTATTTTGTTGTTTATGCAATGAAGGTTATCCTCTTTCACGAACAATGGCATAATTATATACACTGACAAAACATGATACCATTGTGTTTACGTCTGCAACAACATCCTCTATACAAGCATTATACGGTATTATCTACCCAGCAAATACGAATCAACGCGAATTTCATAATTCATGCTTCATTGCCTTTTATTGCCTTAGGCCAATTTACACAGATATCCGCTGATACAATAACCATAAATCGCGTTGATCAAAGGTAGAAAACTCCTACAATGTGATCGCTCGAAATGAACAAGGGACGCTACCTAGTCAAATCTGCTAAAATAGTCGCTATTGCTTTTGGCGAGCTTAATAGCAAACATTCCAAAATGAGTTTCATAAATTACGGTATGAAATCATCACGAGCGTAAGATACTTTTCACATACAACAGCGCGCTTGTTTTAATAAATAACGTTGCTACTTTCATTTTGATGTTGTTTTTTACGTTTCAGCGTAATTGTCATGACTTCACTACGCAGTGCAGCGTTATATTTATGTTTTAAACACCGTTATAATTCTGTTGAGACTTCTTTTAAATCATAGTTTGTCTTACCATTAACGTTATATACCAATTCATATAGAAATATGAATAATTTAAAGTTTAATTTACAAATTATATGTATTATTCTCTCAACCAATGAGAATCCTTCCGGTGTTATTACACATGTTTTACATATAAGAAAATATGTGATGGCTGTATGAAACTGAATACAAGCAGAGCTATGTGATAACGGTGTGTATTGCAAAGTTTGTTATGATACACTGAATTATACAACATATTTTCACTGGTACTGCAGAATATTTTCCATATCTTCATTTGAGTAAAAATATTGTATCGTCAACATCCCTAATATCGGCCGTCACCTGTTTTCGGCCTTTGTTTATTCACGTAATTTTTGTTTACATCCGTAATTTGAATGACGTCATTGTTAGCAAAACAGGTGCGTTGGTACTTATGGTGTTCACATATTAGTTATCAAAGAGCAAACTGCGCGTAAAGCAGATAAATTGTCACATTTTATTTGAAAGTATGCAAATGTTGATGTTTTCATTAATCCCATTTATGTGTCGCCTAAAAATCCGGTAAATATAAAGAAATTTGTGTTTGTTTTTGTAAAATGAGAAATTTCAGCGTCTGCTCAGGAAGGTCACATGATAGTTATGCGACAATGTCATATGCGCATTTTACAGATCAATTCAAATATAGTGTTCCTCTTACAGCTTTTTAACATTTTTTCTTCAAAAATACTATTGTCCAAGATATTTACTATTTATGCTAATTTAGTTTCATCCATTTTTTTTCAAATCCAACCTGGCATCTATATTCACCAAGTGCACTGACAAATGCATATCAGGTTGTCGGAGACATGGGTTTGCCAATAAAATCGGCAGCAAGACAGTATGGTGTGCCACTCTCCACATTAAATGACATTTCTCTCCATGTCACAACTTACCTCATATTGAAGAGTAAACATAATTTATTGGGTGTTAAATTCCTCCGTTTCGAGTAACAATTATTACTATGCCCAATGATAATTAGCTTTTTGGAACTTAACTGTAATCAACATTTCTGTTGCATGAATTTTCAAGGTAGGCCGATAATAGGTACTTTTTTCGACGCCATGTTGACATCACAAGCGAGTGAATGTGTATTTTATTTTGAACATTAATTTTTGTTATGCAATCTCAGTTTAGACAATTGCATTAAATGCAGAAATGATCATTTTACTTAGTAATATTATTCCACTTGCCGTAAAAGAGATTGACTAGAAGACATTCACCGAAAAGCCTTAGACGGCCGATTACCGGTACGCCAATGGTATGTACATTACAGTTAAATTTGTTATCTTTTCAATCTAATATATATAATAATCATGACTGTGTTATAATTACTGGATTTTTATAGCTTGTTTTAGGAATATAAATATATCAGGTATCGTATGCCGCTCGAAATTTCATCAATTATTTATACGGAATCTGGTATATCTTTTTAGAACATTATATTAAATCGTAGAATGAAACTCACTTTTGATGTTCATGCCATTGAATGCATCTGCCAATTGGTCCAAGTCTTGCTTGTCATCAGTAGTTAGAGAATTTGTGCCAGTATAACTGCCTGGGTTAGACGAACTTCTATCATCACTGTCTATAATGTCAAGATCCTTTCTATCTGCTGGGCATAAAATAGTGTTATGCTTTGTTCCTGTATGATCAATTTTATCTTGTCCACTATTACTCATTTTTGCTTCTAGTTCCACATCTACTTCTTGTGAAGCTACAACTGTTTCTTTGTGAATTTTGTTAACTTCTGTCTGATTATCGTTAGCCACTGTAGTTGCAACAGTGCTGCTATTCTTATGGTCTTGCATTTTGTCTCGTTCTGCATCTGCTGATGGTTTCAAACTTTCTGCATTCTGTACAGCATCTACAAGTATTTTCTTTTCAGTTAGATTACCAACTTTGGTCTGATTATCGGCAGCTGGTGCAGATGTCAGTGTTGCTGTTCTTGATTCTCCACCTTGTGTACGTGTGTACTCTAATTTTGCTAATGTTATTTTTCCAGTTTCATCTTCTCTTATACAGTATGCAAATTCACCATCTATTAATATATATTTTTTTTCCACTGAAACATTTGATTTTCCATCTAACTGTGAAAGATATGTGGGCACATGTATGCCATTCACATGAAGCAAATATTTGTTTGCAATATTTTCAAGTGTGTACTTTTGAATTGTTTTATTGTTATTTTCATTTTCTTTAAATTTATCAGCAAGGGATGCAGAATCAGAAATTGAGGAACATTTCTGTATCAAACTTCCAAACGGAAGGCTTAAAAGTGGACAGTTTGTGTCAACATCTGTGCTTTCTTGGTCACCTTCTTCAGAAATAATCTCTACACTACTACTTGCAGACACTGATAATTCTGCTTCAGTTTCAGCTGCAATGTCCAATTCATCACATTGAGCTTCTGCTGCAATGTCCGATTCATTACATTGAGCTTCTGCTGCAATGTCCAATTCATCACAATGAGCTTCTGCTGCAATGTCCAATTCATCACATTGAGCTTCTGCTGCAATGTCCGATTCATCACATTGAGCTTCTGCTGCAATGTCCAATTCATCACAATGAGCTTCTGCTGCAATGTCCAATTCATCACATTGAGCTTCTGCTGCAATGTCCGATTCATCACATTGAGCTTCTGCTGCAATGTCCGATTCATCACATTGAGCTTCTGCTGCAATGTCCGATTCATCACATTGAGCTTCTGCTGCAATACAGATACATAATAGGCGTCTTAATAACTAATTAAATTATTGGTTTTATACCGGTAGCCCGGAGTTGCCAGACGAAACATAAACATTTAGTATTTTTGACAGGATACTTGTGTGATATATATATATAGGACCTTACATGAGTGATGATTTTATAACGAGTTTCATAAAATATACTATGAAATCACCACACGTGTAAAATCATTTTTTATCACATTACCATATTGGGTTGTAATCATATTTTTGCACAAAATACAAAATGTAACACTGCTACATTCATTTTGGTGCCAACTGCAAATTATCATGAGGTCACTGAATTGTAATGACGTCACTACACAAAGCAGTGTTATATTTATGTTTTTAAATCATAGTTTGTCTTACCAACCAACATTATGTACCAATTCTAATAAACATAGGCATACTTTAAAGTTTAATTTACAAATTATAAGGATTATTCTCTACATCTGCCAAGTGTTACCTACACCTTACACCCTACATCTTCCATACATAAAGTGATACACACTACATCTTCCAAACATAAAGTGATACACCCTACATCTTCCATACATAAAGTGATACACCCTACATCTTCCATACATAAAGTGTTACACACAAACATCTTCCATACATAAAATGTTACACCCAAACATCTTCCATATATAAAGTGTTACACCCAAACATCTTCCATACATAAAATGATACACCCTACATCTTCCATACATAAAGTGTTACACACAAACATCTTCCATACATAAGTGTTATACCCTACATCGTACATACATAAAGTGTTACACCCTACATCTTCCATACATAAAGTGTTACACCTACATCTTCCATATATAAAGTGTTACACCCAAACATCTTCCATACATAAAATGATACACCCTACATCTTCCATACATAAAGTGTTACACCCAAACATCCTCCATACATAAAGTGTTACACCCAAACATCTTCCATACATAAAGTGATACACCCAAACATCTTCCATACATAAAGTGATACACCCAAACATCTTCCATACATAAAGTGTTACACCCAAACATCTTCCATACATAAAGTGTTACACCCAAACATCTTCCATACATAAAGTGATACACCCAAACATCCTCCATACATAAAGTGTTACACCCAAACATCTTCCATACATAAAGTGATACACCCAAACATCCTCCATACATAAAGTGATACACCCAAACATCCTCCATACATAAAGTGTTACACCCAAACATCTTCCATACATAAAGTGATACACCCAAACATCCTCCATACATAAAGTGTTACACCCAAACATCTTCCATACATAAAGTGATACACCCAAACATCTTCCATACATAAAGTGTTACACCCAAACATCTTCCATACATAAAGTGATACACCCAAACATCCTCCATACATAAAGTGTTACACCAAACATCCTCCATACATAAAGTGTTACACCAAACATCCTCCATACATAAAGTGTTACACCCAAACATCCTCCATACATAAAGTGTTACACCCAAACATCTTCCATACATAAAGTAACACACCCAAACATCTTCCATACATAAAGTGTTACACCCTACATCGTACATACATAAAATGAATACCTGTAACAGTGCCTTGAACAATCGACTTTCTTTTCTTCCTTCGTGGTAATGGAACAGGTTTTCCTGCTGCTTTATTGGAATGTACTTCTGCTGGCATAATACCAAATATAATAACATGTCATGCAAGCATGTTCAGGATATTGGATAACACACTACAATTGCTATCAATTCAAGGGCAATAACTGTGTACTAATAAAAGGAATCGGGATATAAAAAGAGGATCATGCCAGGATTGAGATACATACAATAATTGCACAAAAATATACAGTCTACATCCGTTATATCAAAGTCTGTTATGTCAAACTGTAGTCGCGTCAAAGTCCCATTTCAAGTACTACCATTTTGCATATAACTGGCTCCGTTTATGTCAAATTTCGTTACGTCAAATTTTCCGTTATATCAAATTCCTTTTCTGGTCCGTGAAGCTTAAATGTGCAGTATTTCACACTCGTCGTGTCTGTCGCCAAATTTACTTGGATCAAAGACATACTGCCATGTCTGTGCAAACAATCGATAAAGCTAGTTGAAGGTGTTTATCGTGACAGTAGTTAGAATGTGTTTACTACAAGTGTTACAAGCAACGACAAGACTGGACCAGCAATGACAAGAATGGTTTGTTATGTTACCAGCAATGACAAGAATGGACGTTATGTTACCAGCAATGACAAGAATGGACAGTTATGTTACCAGCAATGACAAGAATGGACAGCTATGTTACCAGCAATGACAAGAATGGACAGCTATGTTACCAGCAATGACAAGAATGGACGTTATGTTACCAGCAATGACAAGAATGGATCGCTATGTTACCAGCAATGACAAGAATGGACAGCTATGTTACCAGCAATGACAAGAATGGACATTATGTTACCAGCAATGACAAGAATGTTTCGTTATGTTACCAGCAATGACAAGAATGGACCGTTACGTTACCAGCAATGACAAGAATGGACCATTATGTTACCAGCAATGACAAGAATGGATCGCTATGTTACCAGCAATGACAAGAATGGACCGTTATGTTACCAGCAATGATAAGAATGGACCGTTATGTTACCAGCAATGACAAGAATGGTTTGTTATGTTACCAGCAATGACAAGAATGGACCGTTATGTTACCAGCAATGACAAGAATGGACCAGCAATGACAAGAATGGACCGTTATGTTACCAGCAATGACAAGACTGGACCAGCAATGACAAGAATGGACCGTTATGTTACCAGCAATGATAAGAATGGACCGTTATGTTACCAGCAATGACAAGAATGGTTTGTTATGTTACCAGCAATGACAAGAATGGACCGTTATGTTACCAGCAATGACAAGAATGGACCAGCAATGACAAGAATGGACCGTTATGTTACCAGCAATGACAAGACTGGACCAGCAATGACAAGAATGAACCGTTATGTTACCAGCAATGACAAGAATGGACAGCTATGTTACCAGCAATGACAAGAATGGACAGCTATGTTACCAGTAATGATAAGAATGGACCAATATGTTACCAGCAATGACAAGAATGGACCGTTATGTTACCAGCAATGATAAGAATGGACCATTATGTTTGTTACCAGCAATGACAAGAATAGACCGTTATGCTACCAGCAATGACAAGAATGGATCGCTATGTTACCAGCAATGACAAGAATGGATAGCTATGTTACCAGCAATGACAAGAATGGACCGCTATGTTACCAGCAATGACAAGAATGGACCGCTATGTTACCAGCAATGACAAGAATGGTTTGTTATTTTAACAGTAATGACAAGAATGGACAGCTATGTTACCAGCAATGACAAGAATGGACAGCTATGTTACCAGCAATGACAAGAATGGATCGCTATGTTACCAGCAATGACAAGAATGGACCGTTATGTTACCAGCAATGACAAGAATGGTTCGTTATGTTACCAGCAATGACAAGAATGGTTCGTTATGTTACCAGCAATGACAAGAATGGTTCGTTATGTTACCAACAATGACAAGAATGGTTCGTTATGTTACCAGCAATGACAAGAATGGTTCGTTATGTTACCAGCAATGACAAGAATGGACAGTTATGTTACCAGCAATGACAAGAATGGACCATTATGTTACCAGCAATGACAAGAATGGACCATTATGTTACCAGCAATGACAAGAATGGACCATTATGTTACCATCAATGACAAGAATGGATCGCTATGTTACCAGCAATGACAAGAATGGTTCATTATGTTACTAGCAATGATAAGAATGGGCCATTATGTTACCTGCAATGACAAGAATGGATCATTATGTTACCAGCAATGACAAGAATGGATCGCTATGTTACCAGCAATGACAAGAATGGACCGCTATGTTACCAGCAATGACAAGAATGGATCGTTATGTTACCAGCAATGACAATAATGGTTTGTTATGTTAACAGCAATGACAAGAATGGACAGCTATGTTACCAGCAATGACAAGAATGGACAGCTATGTTACCAGCAATGACAAGAATGGACCGTTATGTTACCAGCAATGACAAGAATGGTTTGCTATGTTAACAGCAATGACAAGAATGGACAGCTATGTTACCAGCAATGACAAGAATGGACAGCTATGTTACCAGCAATGACAAGAATGGACCATTATGTTACCAGCAATGATAAGAATGGACTGATATGTTACCAGCAATGACAAGAATGGACAGCTATGTTACCAGCAATGACAAGAATGGTTTGTTATGTTACCAGCAATAACAAGAATGGATCGTTATGTTACCAGCAATGACAAGAATGGTTTGTTATGTTACCAGCAATGACAAGAATGGACCGTTATGTTACCAGCAATGACAAGAATGGTTCGCTATGTTACCAGCAATGACAAGAATGGACCGTTATGTTACCAGCAATGATAAGAATGGACCATTATGTTACCAGCAATAACAAGAATGGTTCGTTATGTTACTAGCAATGACAAGAATGGACCGTTATGTTACCAGCAATGACAAGAATGGACCATTATGTTACCAGCAATGACAAGAATGGACCATTATGTTACCAGCAATGACAAGAATGGACAGCTATGTTACCAGCAATGACAAGAATGGACAGCTATGTTACCAGCAATGACAAGAATGGACAGCTATGTTACCAGCAATGACAAGAATGGACCGCTATGTTTCCAGCAATGACAAGAATGGACGTTATGTTACCAGCAATGACAAGAATGGTTTATTATGTTAACCGCAATGACAAGAATGGACAGCTATGTTACCAGCAATGACAAGAATTGACAGCTATGTTACCAGCAATGACAAGAATCGACCGCTATGTTACCAGCAATGACAAGAATGGACCGCTATGTTACCAGCAATGACAAGAATGATGTGTTATGTTAACAGCAATGACAAGAATGGACAGCTATGTTACCAGCAATGACAAGAATGGACAGCTATGTTACCAGCAACGACAAGAATGGGCCATTATGTTACCAGCAATGACAAGAATGGACTGTTATGTTACCAGCAATGACAAGAATGGACAGCTATGTTACCAGCAATGACAAGAATGGTTTGTTATGTTACCAGCAATGACAAGAATGGACCTTTATGTTACCAGCAATGACAAGAATGGACTGTTATGCTACCAGTAATGACAAGAATGGACAGCTATGTTACCAGCAATGACAAGAATGGTTTGTTATGTTACCAGCAATGACAAGAATGGACTGTTATGTTACCAGCAATGACAATAATGGACCGTTATGTTACCAGCAATTACAAGAATGGTTCGCTATGTTACCAGCAATGACAAGAATGGACCGTTATGTTACCAGCAATGATAAGAATGGACCATTATGTTACCAGCAATGACAAGAATGGTTCGTTATGTTACCAGCAATGACAAGAATGGACCATTATGTTACCAGCAATGACAAGAATGGACCATTATGTTACCAGCAATGACAAGAATGGACAGCTATGTTACCAGCAATGACAAGAATGGACAGCTATGTTACCAGCAATGACAAGAATGGATCGCTATGTTACCAGCAATGACAAGAATGGTTTGTTATGTTACCAGCAATGACAAGAATGGACTGTTATGTTACAAGCAATGACAAGAATGGTTCGCTATGTTACCAGCAATGACAAGAATGGACCATTATGTTACCAGCAATGATAAGAATGGACCATTATGTTACCAGCAATGACAAGAATGGTTCGTTATGTTACTAGCAATGACAAGAATGGACCGTTATGTTACCAGCAATGACAAGAATGGACCATTATGTTACCAGCAATGACAAGAATGGACCATTATGTTACCAGCAATGACAAGAATGGACAGCTATGTTACCAGCAATGACAAGAATGGACAGCTATGTTACCAGCAATGACAAGAATGGACAGCTATGTTACCAGCAATGACAAGAATGGACCGCTATGTTTCCAGCAATGACAAGAATGGACGTTATGTTACCAGCAATGACAAGAATGGTTTATTATGTTAATAGCAATGACAAGAATGGACAGCTATGTTACCAGCAATGACAAGAATTGACAGCTATGTTACCAGCAATGACAAGAATCGACCACTATGTTACCAGCAATGACAAGAATGGACCGCTATGTTACCAGCAATGACAAGAATGATGTGTTATGTTAACAGCAATGACAAGAATGGACAGCTATGTTACCAGCAATGACAAGAATGGACAGCTATGTTACCAGCAATGACAAGAATGGACCAGCTATGTTACCAGCAATGACAAGAATGGACCGCTATGTTTCCAGCAATGACAAGAATGGACGTTATGTTACCAGCAATGACAAGAATGGTTTATTATGTTAACCGCAATGACAAGAATGGACAGCTATGTTACCAGCAATGACAAGAATTGACAGCTATGTTACCAGCAATGACAAGAATCGACCGCTATGTTACCAGCAATGACAAGAATGGACCGCTATGTTACCAGCAATGACAAGAATGATGTGTTATGTTAACAGCAATGACAAGAATGGACAGCTATGTTACCAGCAATGACAAGAATGGACAGCTATGTTAGACAAGAATGGCCTTATGTTACCAGCAATGACAAGAATGGACGTTATGTTACCAGCAATGACAAGAATGGACAGCTATGTTACCAGCAATGACAAGAATGGTTTATGTTACCAGCAATGACAAGAATGGACCTTATGTTACCAGCAATGACAAGAATGGACTGTTATGTTACCAGCAATGACAAGAATGGACCTTTATGTTACCAGCAATGACAAGAATGGACTGTTATGCTACCAGTAATGACAAGAATGGACAGCTATGTTACCAGCAATGACAAGAATGGTTTGTTATGTTACCAGCAATGACAAGAATGGACTGTTATGTTACCAGCAATGACAATAATGGACCGTTATGTTACCAGCAATTACAAGAATGGTTCGCTATGTTACCAGCAATGACAAGAATGGACCGTTATGTTACCAGCAATGATAAGAATGGACCATTATGTTACCAGCAATGACAAGAATGGTTCGTTATGTTACCAGCAATGACAAGAATGGACCATTATGTTACCAGCAATGACAAGAATGGACCATTATGTTACCAGCAATGACAAGAATGGACAGCTATGTTACCAGCAATGACAAGAATGGACAGCTATGTTACCAGCAATGACAAGAATGGATCGCTATGTTACCAGCAATGACAAGAATGGTTTGTTATGTTACCAGCAATGACAAGAATGGACTGTTATGTTACAAGCAATGACAAGAATGGTTCGCTATGTTACCAGCAATGACAAGAATGGACCATTATGTTACCAGCAATGATAAGAATGGACCATTATGTTACCAGCAATGACAAGAATGGTTCGTTATGTTACTAGCAATGACAAGAATGGACCGTTATGTTACCAGCAATGACAAGAATGGACCATTATGTTACCAGCAATGACAAGAATGGACCATTATGTTACCAGCAATGACAAGAATGGACAGCTATGTTACCAGCAATGACAAGAATGGACAGCTATGTTACCAGCAATGACAAGAATGGACAGCTATGTTACCAGCAATGACAAGAATGGACCGCTATGTTTCCAGCAATGACAAGAATGGACGTTATGTTACCAGCAATGACAAGAATGGTTTATTATGTTAATAGCAATGACAAGAATGGACAGCTATGTTACCAGCAATGACAAGAATTGACAGCTATGTTACCAGCAATGACAAGAATCGACCACTATGTTACCAGCAATGACAAGAATGGACCGCTATGTTACCAGCAATGACAAGAATGATGTGTTATGTTAACAGCAATGACAAGAATGGACAGCTATGTTACCAGCAATGACAAGAATGGACAGCTATGTTACCAGCAATGACAAGAATGGACCATTATGTTACCAGCAATGACAAGAATGGACTGTTATGTTACCAGCAATGACAAGAATGGACCTTTATGTTACCAGCAATGACAAGAATGGACTGTTATGCTACCAGTAATGACAAGAATGGACAGCTATGTTACCAGCAATGACAAGAATGGTTTGTTATGTTACCAGCAATGACAAGAATGGACCGTTATGTTACCAGCAATGACAAGAATGGACCGTTATGTTACCAGCAATGACAAGAATGGTTCGCTATGTTACCAGCAATGACAAGAATGGACCGTTATGTTACCAGCAATGATAAGAATGGACCATTATGTTACCAGCAATGACAAGAATGGTTCGTTATGTTACCAGCAATGACAAGAATGGACCGTTATGTTACCAGCAATGACAAGAATGGACCATTATGTTACCAGCAATGACAAGAATGGACCATTATGTTACCAGCAATGACAAGAATGGACAGCTATGTTACCAGCAATGACAAGAATGGATCGCTATGTTACCAGCAATGACAAGAATGGTTTGTTATGTTACCAGCAATGACAAGAATGGACTGTTATGTTACAAGCAATGACAAGAATGGACAGCTATGTTACCAGCAATGACAGGGAATGGTTTGTTATGTTACCAGCAATGACAAGAATGGACAGCTATGTTACAAGGAATGACAAGAATGGACAGTTATGTTACCAGCAATGACAAGAATGGACCGCTATGTTACCAGCAATGACAAGAATGGACCGTTATGTTACCAGCAATGACAAGAATGGACTGTTATGTTACAAGCAATGACAAGAATGGACAGCTATGTTACCAGCAATGACAGGGAATGGTTTGTTATGTTACCAGCAATGACAAGAATGGACAGCTATGTTACAAGGAATGACAAGAATGGACAGTTATGTTACCAGCAATGACAAGAATGGACCGCTATGTTACCAGCAATGACAAGAATGGACCGTTATGTTACCAGCAATGACAAGAATGGACTGTTATGTTACCAGCAATGACAAGAATGGACAGCTATGTTACAAGCAATGACAAGAATGGACAGCTATGTTACCAGCAATGACAAGAATGGAGCGTTATGTTACCAGCAATGACAAGAATGGTTCGTTATGTTACCAGCAATGATAAGAATGGTTCGTTATGTTAACGGCAGCAAAATCCATCTTTCCTGTGTACATTCTAAGCAATCGTACATTCTTCAGAAAGGTGGACATGATCGAATTGGACAGAGAGTGTAGACATGTGGAAATTCAACAGAAGACAGCAGACTACATTCTGCTATCATTTTATAGCTGTACCTCACTGTTATTATTACAGCAATTGTTATCACAGTTTCGTATATAAATATTATTTACATGTATTTGCGCAATTTATTAAATATTAATTATGATATTACGGTGTTTTTGTGCCCATATCACGGCTGCAACAGAAAATGATAACTTGAAAAATGATTAAAATGGGACATGTGTAGTCAGCAGGGTTATTAAAAATTGGTCAAGTAAATTGTTGAAAAAGCCAAGCTATTGGTCAAATACATGTATATTTTTCTAACAAACCTAAGTTGGTAAATATAATCCTGGATAATCGTTTGATCACACACATTTCTGGCTAACACAATAAACACATGACACTGGCTAATTGCCACCTGGGGCTATGAATATGCCCAATGTATCCATGACGATCAAACTTTCAATGCCTGTCATGTCTATTACATGAAATTAGCACAATTTGATGTTTACAACTAAGCTACAATGTACAATGACAGTTTTTAATTTCTTTGAAGTGGAATGAATGATTGACAGTCAATTATATAGGAAAGAAAATTGTTTTAAAAATGTTTGCATTAACTTAACAAAGTGTGTGAGGATTAGATTTGCAATTAAATAATAATTAATATTTCAAACAGAAAGCTGAAAAGTTTGATAACGAAAAGAAGTGTGAGAGGATTAAGTATCATTCTAACACGACCCAGCTAATAACATACATACTTGCCCGGGTTATTCTGCGATATACCTACCTTGAACTACGCGCACCATGTTTGGGCTATTCCATTTATACAATGCGTGTAAAGTTTTATGAATGAAAGTCACGTGATGTTTGTAAATACTACCGTGGGAATTCGCGGAAGTGAGCTATTTTTAGAATCAAATAATCTCTTGTCCGTCTTGTTTTTCTGTTAAGTAACGTTTCAGTTACACAGTTTTATTTGACAAAATAAATAAAATTATTGATCAGTTACAACTTTTGTTCATTTATGCACTACATTGATATTTTCCATAAAAATAATGTCATCACCCCTTACGCGGGAAGAAATTTCGAAAGCCAAATGCAGCGGAGTAGCACGGCATTTGAAGAAAATATTCCTTTGATTCTCATCTAAAATTATTAGAAGTAAGTCGTGTTAGAATCGAAATAATAAGTATCAACCGTGGTATATCGCAGAATAACCCGAGTTTGAAGTTCTTATGCGTAGAAATATATCACGAAGGCCAGTTGATACTTATTATTTCTTAATTAAATATGTAAATAATTAATAACTAAATATTTCAAACAGAAAGCCGAAAATCAGTTAGGACAAGAGCTTGTCTAAAAAATAGATATGGAAATTCCGCGTTTTTGTCTAGAAAATTGATTTTAGCTAACCATGCAGTACATGGTTATGTATGGTTATGTGCAGATATTAGTAGAATTATATGCTTATAGATTCTAGACATTCTCGAGACAAATTCTATAAATGAGAAGAATTCTATAAGACCTAGTGTCATTCTTGTATTTTATTTTGTATGCCGCTGGTTCCATTTTAGTAGATTTAAGAAGATTTGTGGTCATGAAATTTGCTAATGACTTCAAATGATAAACGCAATTGGAGCTTAAAAATTAATGAAACAGATTGGATAGCCGATTGGACAATCAATTTAAATGAGGTAATTGGTTAATTTACGTACTATAGGAAGTTCAATTCATGTTTTGCTTGAATGAAATAAACCCATCAGTCAAGTGTAATATATATCGGTAAGACATTGTGTACACTGCATGTACCTATTGGCATGTTGTTAATTGTATGCAATTATGCCAACACGTAAGCCTGTCTGTACATGATCGATCGTGAAATTCCTTCATATTTCAAATTAACTGGTCCCCAATCACCTACATATATACTAGTGCCAGATACAAATGCCAGGTCACAGCTATGGCCCCGTAATCGGTGATGCTATAGCATACATGAAATAAGACTGAAAAGGCATGTGTTTACCGAAAAATACTTGCTGGTGCCAGAAAGCGACTATGCCAGTTGTAAAGGATGCAGGTGTATCGTGAGTTAACTGTACATGTATTTGAAATTAGCGGAACATGAAGTACATACAAATCATGTATATTAAGTGCTAAATACATTGACTAGAATTTAGTCCTCTAAGTCACCAAGTGTAAATCCCATATATATATAGTGAACTGTATCTAACTAGTAGAATCATAACTCGTCAATGTATCAATTAAAGAAATCAATATACATGGTGGTATGCACACACGTGACTATGTTACACTTACTGTGTAGAGTCACTGAGAGTGATATAGGTGATATATAAATAATTGTTTTGGGTTCAAAGCCGCACAAACAGCTTAGGTCATTTGGCGACTCTCCAACTAATATTGGAACAACCCTGGGTGCTCAGGCACGGAGAGTACCTGGATACAACCACTGACCTTCCAAAAGTGAGCTGGATAGCTTTCTCACGTGAAAGAATTTGATATCCCAAGTTGGATTCAACCTACAGTGGTGAGGTGAGGGGCAAGCGATCTTAGAAACATACAGTGGTGAGGTGAGGGGCAAGCGATCTTAGAAACATACAGTGGTGAGGTGAGGGGCAAGCGATCTTAGAAACATACAGTGGTGAGGTGAGGGGCAAGCGATCTTAGAAACCTACAGTGGTGAGGTGAGGGGCAATCGATCTTAGAAACCTACAGTGGTGAGGTGAGGGGCAATCGATCTTAGAAACATACAGTGGTGAGGTGAGGGGCAATCGATCTTAGAAACATACAGTGGTGAGGTGAGGGGCAATCGATCTTAGAAACATACAGTGGTGAGGTGAGGGGCAATCGATCTTAGAAACATACAGTGGTGAGGTGAGGGGCAATCGATCTTAGAAACATACAGTGGTGAGGTGAGGGGCAATCGATCTTAGAAACATACAGTGGTGAGGTGAGGGGCAAGCGATCTTAGAAACATACAGTGGTGAGGTGAGGGGCAAGCGATCTTAGAAACATACAGTGGTGAGGTGAGGGGCAAGCGATCTTAGAAACATACAGTGGTGAGGTGAGGGGCAATCGATCTTAGAAACATACAGTGGTGAGGTGAGGGGCAATCGATCTTAGAAACATACAGTGGTGAGGTGAGGGGCAATCGATCTTAGAAACATACAGTGGTGAGGTGAGGGGCAAGCGATCTTAGAAACATACAGTGGTGAGGTGAGGGGCAAGCGATCTTAGAAACATACAGTGGTGAGGTGAGGGGCAAGCGATCTTAGAAACATACAGTGGTGAGGTGAGGGGCAAGCGATCTTAGAAACATACAGTGGTGAGGTGAGGGGCAAGCGATCTTAGAAACATACAGTGGTGAGGTGAGGGGCAAGCGATCTTAGAAACATACAGTGGTGAGATGAGGGGCAAGCGATCTTAGAAACATACAGTGGTGAGATGAGGGGCAAGCGATCTTAGAAACATACAGTGGTGAGGTGAGGGGCAAGCGATCTTAGAAACTCGGACACAGAGAATAAATTTGACACTTAGCAAATACATCAAATATATCTTCGCTAAACAACAAGCACACTGTCGCATAGGAACGCAATCAAATATGTAAATACCTGTTTCAGGACGAACAAGAAAATGTAGAGTAGATCCATCCACAATCTTGTAATGTGACAGAGTATATTCATCTTCTAGTTGGTTTCCAGCTACTATTAACAGAACATTATCAGGAGCATTGCATGTTTCAGTAGCGATCCTAACTTTAATACTCTTAATGGTGTCTGTGGGAAGTACACTCATGTCAATTGTGTTTCCGTCAGTACTTCTAACAACAATCTGCATACCTTTAACGATAAAAATATTAAAATCTATACTTTTGGCATGGGAAATGTTATGTCATTTGTTTACACGCATTTATTTCAGCTCAATTTAGAAACATGTTCTTACAACATTTTCTTAATCACTCTTGAGACCTCCTCATTCATGATGGAATCCCTCGCCATGAGGGAGAGTGAAGAGGCAATGTGGAAATGATGTGCCTTTCCTAAAGGCACAATCGCAACGGCTACAGCTGGGCGAAAACTCAAGATCCTAGTCTGAATAAAACCTTCATATTATTTACAATAGCGTGCAGTCCATTCATGTTAAGTTTCTCAGTAGCAGCACATTAGAGTAGTCAACGTTTCTAAATTTTGCTATTCGAGTATTTGTATCACTGATTTAAAAGAGAGACTTGAATTATTACACCATTTTCCTACATTGAAAAATGAAAAACGCAAACCGTATGGTAAATTTATTAGCACATAGTTGAAGTGTCCTTTTTTCACATCCTTCGATTACATTTAGGACGTGTGCAAATAAAAGAAACTTTTCTTTCATGCTTTCCAATGAATGATAAAGTTTTCTCACTGTTTCAAAAGTATTTTCTCTGCCACTAGTTGCATTTCGTATTCCTGCGCGGTTAGTTGTAGGCCTACTTGTGTATTTGAGCTATATTCTGACAAGGGCAGTTAAAATGAATTAAATTTGAAAACAACTGTTATATTAGCCAAATTCATTGGAATTCATAAAAGAAAAAGATTTATGTCATTTTTTTTCATCTCGTGATGGCCAACGCCACTCATGGATAATACAAATTTCGGTGATCACTCGATGAAATAAAATCCTATCTTACACTAATAAACACAAATATCCTCTACATCATCTCGGTACTATTCAATTTGTCATGCATGCATATCAGAAGAATAAAAATAATACTTTTGAAACTTTAAATATTCAACTTACAGGCGCCTGTATCAGTTTCTGTTGTCATATTGATCATTACCATTGAGGAGCTCAGGTCAGTCATCTGAATATCTTGGTATCCTTGCTTGTCTCTATTCACAGAGTCTGCTTGTGGCTGCTGAACACCATCATCCGACAAACATGTCATGCTATCCTTACTAGATGACCCCTTATTTCTCCTCTTTCCACCAGTAAATCCATCCCCTTTCTCACTATCAGTCTTATTTTCGTCTTTTTCAGGTAATTTATACCCTTCATCAAACTTTTCACCATCAGTTTTATCAATGTGTTGTTTATCTGGATGATGTCTAGGCTCATGCAGATCCAATTCCTTATCATGTCTTAGCTCTGTCTTCATTGCAGTTGCTTTCTTTGGCCTATCTCTCTCATATTTTGCTGGTTCTTCAATATCTGAAGTTTTCTGGTATACTTCAGCTTGGCTAAGTTTAATCACTGTTTCATCTCGGTTCTTGTGTTCACTCTGATTGAAATAGATAAACACATGGACTCAGAATTAACTT
Organism: Archivesica marissinica; assembly: GCA_014843695.1. Classification (NCBI taxonomy): domain Eukaryota; kingdom Metazoa; phylum Mollusca; class Bivalvia; order Venerida; family Vesicomyidae; genus Archivesica; species Archivesica marissinica. Next base: position 1,345,753 of record CM026393.1, read on the forward strand.
TGTCACAATAAATGATGTTTCAGTCAAACCTGTGCAAGTGGTCATCTCTATTTAGCAGCTGATCTGTATTTAAATAACCAGCTTCCAAACTCAGTTACAAGCAAAATTATTATAGCTCTTGATGCAGTCACCTGTGTTAAACACCCACTTTTTGTACCTTAATTGCATATATATAATATAATGTAAGTAACTTTGTGACAGTTGATCTCAAGTTGTGGCCTTGTCACACACATCAGTTAGAAGTGTTACACACAACATCACTCGAGACAATGTGACACACAACATCAAGGAGAAAATGTGACACAACATCAGGGAGACAATGTGACATACAGCATCAGGGAGACAATGTGACACACAACATCAGTGAGACAATGTGACACACAACATCAGTGCGACAATGTGACACACAACATCAGTGAGACAATGTGACATACAACATCAGTGAGACAATGTGACACACAGCATCAGTGAGACAATGTGACACACAACATCAAGGAGACAATGTGACACACAACATCAAGGAGACAATGTGACACACAACATCAGTGAGACAATGTGACACACAGCATCAGTGAGACAATGTGACACACAACATCAAGGAGACAATGTGACACACAACATCAGTGAGACAATGTGACACACAACATCAGTGAGACAATGTGACATACAACATCAGTGAGACAATGTGACACACAACATCAGTGAGACAATGTGACACACAACATCAGTGAGACAATGTGACATACAACATCAGTGAGACAATGTGACATACAACATCAGTGAGCCAATGTGACACACAACATCAGTGAGACAATGTGACATACAACATCAGTGAGACAATGTGACACACAACATCAGTGAGACAATGTGACATACAACATCAGTGAGACAATGTGACATACAACATCAGGGAGACAATGTGACACACACCATCAGTGAGACACTGTGACACACAATATCAGTGAGACAATGTGACACACAGCATCAGTGAGACAATGTGACATTCAACATCAGTGAGACAATGTGACACACAGCATCAGTGAGACAATGTGACATACAGCATCAGTGAGACACACAACATCAGTGAGACAATGTGACACACAACATATGTCAACTTAAATGTTGAGACAATGTGTCAAAACAGTACCTCTGCCAAAAATCATTCAAGCAGAATATTATGTAAATATGCACTAAACTAGACCAAATGCTACCAAGTTTCCTTGAACTCCAATCAAATCAATAGAAGCATGTACACAAAGAATATAATACAAATGTTATCAAAATTCCAAGTAAATTCCATAAGCAAGTCATCAAGAACATCCCAAAAATTATATCGACAGGGGCAGCTAAAATGAATTAAATTTCATTGTTTAACAACTATTATATTGACAGGGGCAGCTAAAATGAATTAAATTTCATTGTTTAACAACTATTATATTGACAGGGGCAGCTAAAATGAATTAAATTTCATTGTTTAACAACTATTATATTGACAGGGGCAGCTAAAATGAATTAAATTGCATTGTTTAACAACTATTATATCAGCCAAAATCATTGAAAATCATAAAAGAAAAAGAAGATTTGTGGTCAGAATAATTATGTTGTCAGAAACTCAGCAGAGGGTGAAATATCCTTGTGCCACACCAGTGCATATGATGGATACATCTTCTCTCAATCCTACTGGCCAGGACACACATTTTATTGCCTAATCGGTAATTCTTGAATCTGAGTTAAAAATTTCAACTTTCTTCCAGCTGAACAAATCTTGGCAGTGCTCACAAATCGGTGAGTGTAAATGAAGTTTTACACCCGAACTTCATTTACACCCGAAAAATACACTCTGAGCTAATTGGACAATTTTAACACGCCTGTGTTACTATGAAATCGTCTCTAAGACACAGACAATTACATCATTCACCTGTAGAGTGCACATGTACATACCTGAATAATATAGCGAAAATGGTGCAAATGTTGATTATGGACAATATGTCTCAATTCAAACTTGTTCATATACACATTAATTAAATTTTCAGCATATGTTTTTACCAAAATTAATAATTCCGAGATGGTAAAACACCTACATAACTACACAGCCTGATGGTCACATGGAATTAAAGACAACTGCCTGCCACATGGAGCTAAAGACAACTGTCACATGGAGCTAAAAACAAATGTCACATGGAGCTAAAGACAACTGTCACATGGAGCTAAAGACAACTATCACATGGAGCTAAAGACAAATGTCACATGGAGCTAAAGACAACTGTCACATGGAGCTAAAGACAACTGTTACATGGAGCTAATGACAACTGTTACATGGAGCTAAAGACAACTGTCACATGGAGCTAAACACAACTGTCACATGGAGCTAAAGACAAATGTCACATGGAGCTAAAAACAACTGTCACATGGAGTTAGACAACTGTCACATGGAGTTAAAGACAACTGTCACATGGAGCTAAAGACAACTGTCACATGGAGCTAAAGACAACTGTCACATGGAGCTAAAGACAACTGTCACATGGAGCTAAAGACACTGTCACATGGAGCTAAAGACAACTGTCACATGGAGCTAAAGACAACTGTCACATGGAGCTAAAGACAACTGTCACATGGAGTTAGACAACTGTCACATGGAGCTAAAGATTAAGAAATTCCATATGGGTGGAACTAGCTGGGAACATGTGTCTTGGCCAGTAGGTGTGCGAGAAATGTTAATCCATTGACGAGGACCGAAAATTTGAATGTATGTGTTGTTTTAATAACATTGTGCATATTTATGAATTTTCAGTTTCATTCATTATGAGCAAGGCATCTTCTACGGGGTGTCATTTTAAAACATGCTTGGATATGGCCTAAACAATCTGAATCTATAGTGTCAAGGCTATGGAATAAAATTATTATAATGTTCTTAAAAGAGAATTAAAAAAACTTTTAGTGTTTTCACGAAACTGTTTGTCCAGACCCCACACGCCTGTGATCAAAGCAATATTATATCATGATAATGACGCATAAGTTAGAACACTACAAACATACAATTAAAGTTGACCTATGGTCAAGTATAAACAATAACTATACCAGAATTAAATCCAATTAAACTCATCCAACATTAACCCTTTGCATGCTAGCGGCAAATAAAATCACTTTTGCAAACAACATAGAGCCAGATCAGACGGCATAGGAGAACCGTCTGATCACACTCTATGCTGTTTGCTATTCGGATAGTGGAGTTAAAATACTTGGCTGATCTGGATCTATGTTGTTTGCAAATGTGATTTATTTACTCAGCAAGCAAAGGGTTAAGCAACAGTTATCAGGAAATGCAAAAATGGTGGATTATTCATGTCCCAATTATCCATAAAAGTTCAGTCAACCAGAACGTACTAACAAACGGCCGCCGTGGTCGAGTGGTTATGGTCGCTGACTTGTTTACCACTGTAAGATATCATCACTGATGGTCTCGGGTTCGAACCCAAACTGTGTCTCATTTATATGAAAAAGTTGGCAGTTTCTTACGGAGGTTAATGCACCAAGTACTGGTTAACTGCTGGAGCCTGCCCAGGAAAGGAAGTTAGGTATAATGCCCATTGCTCAACCAATAGCGACGTTAAATAAATTTAAATTTAAAAAAAACGGGAATAACAATATACACAACCATAATCAATATCAATTCCTAACAAATATGATTTTGAATACAATCGTAGAATATTAATTATTATGTATTCACAACAATACATTTCATGAACTATGCTAGTTCTTGCCTTTGTATCTTTGGTTTTCTGTTCGAGTATCTCACGGGATCCTTTCTGTGCAGGATTGTCTTCAGGTACAGGTGCGGGCTGTGAGCTGCCTCTATGTACATCCTCTCGGGTACCTGTATTAAGACGTGCATATGTATAACAATACCAAGGAGGAGTATAACCATCAGTTTCCTAAATACCTGGAACAAAGAGTGAGGCTATATCACGCCATGACATAACAAATTATTGGTAGTTTACCTGGATATGTAATACTTGTATTATTGGTAGTTTACCTGGATATGTAATACTGCTATTATTGGTAGTTTACCTGGATATGTAATACTTGTATTATTGGTAGTTTACCTGGATATGTAATACTTGTATTATTGGTAGTTTACCTGGATATGTAATACTTGTATTATTGGTAGTTTACCTGGGTATTATATATTGTATTATTGGTAGTTTACCTGGATATGTAATACTGCTATTATTGGTAGTTTACCTGGATATGTAATACTTGTATTATTGGTAGTTTACCTGGATATGTAATACTTGTATTATTGGTAGTTTACCTGGATATGTAATACTTGTATTATTGGTAGTTTACCTGGATATGTAATACTGCTATTATTGGTAGTTTACCTGGATATATAATACTGCTATTATTGGTAGTTTACCTGGATATGTAATACTCGTATTATTGGAAGTTTACCTGGATATGTAATACTTGTATTATTGGTAGTTTACCTGGATATGTAATACTACTATTATTGGTAGTTTACCTGGATATGTAATACTTGTATTATTGGTAGTTTACCTGGATATGTAATACTTGTATTATTGGTAGTTTACCTGGATATGTAATACTTGTATTATTGGTAGTTTACCGGGTTATGTAATACTTGTATTATTGGTAGTTTACCTGGATATGTAATACACGTATTATTGGTAGTTTACCTGGATATGTAATACACGTATTATTGGTAGTTTACCTGGATATGTAATACTTGTATTATTAGTAGTTTACCTGGAAAATGTAATACTTGTATTATTGGTAGTTTACCTGGATATGTAATACTGCTATTATTGGAAGTTTAACTGGATATGTAATACTTGTATTATTGGTAGTTTACCTGGATATGTAATACTGCTATTATTGGTAGTTTACCTGGATATGTAATACTTGTATTATTGGAAGTTTACCTGGATATGTAATATTTGTATTATTGGTAGTTTACCTGGATATGTAATACTGCTATTATTGGTAGTTTACCTGGATATGTAATGTATTATTGGTAGTTTACCTGGATATGTAATACTGCTATTATTGGTAGTTTACCTGGATATGTAATACTTGTATTATTGGAAGTTTACCTGGATATGTAATACTTGTATTATTGGTAGTTTACCTGGATATGTAATACTGCTATTATTGGTTGTTTACCTGGATATGTAATACTTGTATTATTGGTAGTTTACCTGGATATGTAATACTTGTATTATTGGTAGTTTACCTGGATATGTAATACTTGTATTATTGGTAGTTGACCTGGATATGTAATACTTGTATTATTGGTAGTTTACCTGGATATGTAATACTTGTATTATTGGTAGTTTACCTGGATATGTAATACTTGTATTATTGGTAGTTTACCTGGATATGTAATACTTGTATTATTGGTAGTTTACCTGGATATGTAATACTTGTATTATTGGTAGTTTACCTGGATATGTAATACTTGTATTATTGGTAGTTTACCTGGATATGTAATACTTGTATTATTGGTAGTTTACCGGGATATGTAATACTTGTATTATTGGTAGTTTACCTGGATATGTAATACTTGTATTATTGGTAGTTTACCTGGATATGTAATACTTGTATTATTGGTAGTTTACCTGGATATGTAATACTTGTATTATTGGTAGTTTACCTGGATATGTAATACTGCTATTATTGGAGGTTTACCTGGATATGTAATACTGCTATTATTGGTAGTTTACCTGGATATGTAATGTATTATTGGAAGTTTACCTGGATATGTAATACTGCTATTATTGGTAGTTTACCTGGATATGTAATACTTGTATTATTGGAAGTTTACCTGGATATGTAATACTGCTATTATTGGTAGTTTACCTGGATATGTAATACTTGTATTATTGGTAGTTTACATGGATATGTAATACTTGTATTATTGGTAGTTTACCTGGATATGTAATACTTGTATTATTGGTAGTTTACCTGGATATGTAATACTTGTATTATTGGTAGTTTACCTGGATATGTAATACTGCTATTATTGGAGGTTTACCTGGATATGTAATACTGCTATTATTGGTAGTTTACCTGGATATGTAATGTATTATTGGAAGTTTACCTGGATATGTAATACTGCTATTATTGGTAGTTTACCTGGATATGTAATACTGCTATTATTGGAAGTTTACATGGATATGTAATACTGCTATTATTGGTAGTTTACCTGGATATGTAATACTGCTATTATTGGTAGTTTACCTGGATATGTAATACTGCTATTATTGGTAGTTTACCTGGATATGTAATACTTGTATTATTGGTAGTTTACCTGGATATGTAATACTTGTATTATTGGTAGTTTACCTGGATATGTAATACTTATATTATTGGTAGTTTACCTGGATATGTAATACTTGTATTATTGGTAGTTTACCTGGATATGTAATACTGCTATTATTGGTAGTTTACCTGGATATGTAATACTTGTATTATTGGTAGTTTACATGGATATGTAATACTTGTATTATTGGTAGTTTACCTGGATATGTAATACTTGTATTATTGGTAGTTTACCTGGATATGTAATACTGTATTATTGGTAGTTTACCTGGATATATAATACTTGTATTATTGGTAGTTTTTACTGGATACCTGTATTATACTAGTATTATTGGAAGTTTACCTGGATATGTAATACTTGTATTTTTGGTAGTTTACCCTGGTATCTATTGTTATTATTGGTAGTATTACTTGGATAGTTTATTTCCTGTATTAGTTTTTATTATACTTGTATTATTGGTAGTTTACCCTGGATATGTAATACTTGTATTATGGTAGTTTACTGGATATGTAATACTGGTAATACTTTTTTACTGCTATTATGGTACGTTTATTAGTGGTTATGTAATACCTGTTTTATTTGGTAGTTTACCTGGATAGTAATACTCGTATTATTGGTAGTTTACCTGGATATGTAATACTTGTATTATTGGTAGTTTACCTGGATATGTAATACTTGTATTATTGGTAGTTTACCTGGATATGTAATGTATTATTGGTAGTTTACCTGGATATGTAATACTTGTATTATTGGTAGTTTACCTGGATATGTAATACTTGTATTATTGGTAGTTTACCTGGATATGTAATACTGTATTATGGTAGTTTACTGGATATGAATACTGCTATTATTGGTAGTTTACCTGGATATGTAATGTATTATTGGTAGTTTACCTGGATATGTAATACTTGTATTTTGGTAGTTTACCTGGATATGTAATACTGTATTATTGGTAGTTTACCTGGATATGTAATACTTGTATTATTGGTAGTTTACCTGGATATGTAATACTGTATTATTGGTAGTTTACCTGGATATGTAATATTGTTATTGGTAGTTTACCTGGATATGTAATACTTGTATATTGGTAGTTTACCTGGATATGTAATACTCTGTTTATTGGTAGTTTACCTGGATATGTAATACTTGTATTATTGGTAGTTTACCTGGATATGTAATACTTGTATTATTGGTAGTTTACCTGGATATGTAATACTTGTATTATTGGTAGTTTACCTGGATATGTAATACTTGTATTATTGGTAGTTTACCTGGATATGTAATACTTGTATTATTGGAAGTTTACCTGGATATGTAATACTTGTATTATTGGTAGTTTACCTGGATATGTAATACCTGTATTATTGGTAGTTTACCGGGATATGTAATACTGCTATTATTGGTAGTTTACCTGGATATGTAATACTGCTATTATTGGTAGTTTACCTGAATATGTAATACTTGTATTATTGGTAGTTTACCTGGATATGTAATACTCGTATTATTGGTAGTTTACCTGGATATGTAATACTTGTATTATTGGTAGTTTACCTGGATATGTAATACTTGTATTATTGGTAGTTTACCTGGATATGTAATACTTGTATTATTGGTAGTTTACCTGGATATGTAATACTGCTATATTGGTAGTTTACCTGGATATGTAATATTGTATTATTGGTAGTTTACCTGGATATGTAATACTTGTATATTGGTAGTTTACCTGGATATGTAATACTGTATTATTGGTAGTTTACCTGGATATGTAATACTTGTATTATTGGTAGTTACCTGGATATCAATACTGCTATTATGGTAGTTTACCTGGATATGCAATACTGCTATTATTGGTAGTTTACCTGGATATGTAATACTGTATTATTGGTAGTTTACCTGAATATGTAATACTTGTATTATTGGTAGTTTACCTGGATATGTAATACTTGTATTATTGGTAGTTTACCTGGATATGTAATACTTGTATTATTGGTAGTTTACCTGGATATGTAATAATTGTATTATTGGTAGTTTACCTGGATATGTAATACACGTATTATTGGTAGTTTACCTGGATATGTAATACTTGTATTATTGGTAGTTTACCTGGATATGTAATACACGTATTATTGGTAGTTTACCTGGATATATAATACTGCTGTTATTGGTAGTTTACCTGGATATGTAATGTATTATTGGTAGTTTACCTGGATATGTAATACTTGTATTATTGGTAGTTTACCTGGATATATAATACTGCTATTATTGGTAGTTTACCTGGATATATAATACTGCTATTATTGGTAGTTTACCTGGATATGTAATACTTGTATTATTGGTAGTTTACCTGGATATGTAATACACGTATTATTGGTAGTTTACCTGGATATGTAATACTTGTATTATTGGTAGTTTACCTGGATATGTAATACACGTATTATTGGTAGTTTACCTGGATATATAATACTGCTGTTATTGGTAGTTTACCTGGATATGTAATGTATTATTGGTAGTTTACCTGGATATGTAATACTTGTATTATTGGTAGTTTACCTGGATATATAATACTGCTATTATTGGTAGTTTACCTGGATATGTAATACTTGTATTATTGGTAGTTTACCTGGATATGTAATACTTGTATTATTGGTAGTTTACCTGGATATGTAATACTTGTATTATTGGTAGTTTACCTGGATATGTAATACTCGTATTATTGGTAGTTTACCTGGATATGTAATACATGTATTATTGGTAGTTTACCTGGATATGTAAATATTGTATATTGGTAGTTTACCTGGATATGTAATACTTGTATTATTGGTAGTTTACCTGGATATGTAATACTTGTATTATTGGTAGTTTACCTGGATATGTAATACTTGTATTATTGGTAGTTTACCTGAATATGCAATACGCTATTATTGGTAGTTTACCTAAATATGCAATACTGCTATTATTGGTAGTTTACCTGATATGCAATACTGCTATTACTGGTAGTTTACCTGAATATGCAATACTGCTATTATTGGTAGTTTACCTGGATATGTAATACTTGTATTAGGTAGTTTACCTGGATATGTAATACTTGTATTATTGGTAGTTTACCTGGATATGTAATACTTGTATTATTAGTAGTTTACCTGGATATGTAATACTCGTATTATTGGTAGTTTACCTGGATATGTAATACCTGTATTATTGGTAGTTTACCTGGATATGTAATACTCGTATTATTGGTAGTTTACCTGGATATGTAATACTTGTATTATTGGTAGTTTACCTGGATATGTAATACTTGTATTATTGGTAGTTTACCTGGATATATAATACTGCTATTATTGGTAGTTTACCTGGATATGTAATACTTGTATTATTGGTAGTTTACCTGGATATATAATACTGCTATTATTGGTAGTTTATCTGGATATGTAATACTTGTATTATTGGTAGTTTACCTGGATATGTAATACTTGTATTATTGGTAGTTTACCTGGATATGTAATACTTGTATTATTGGTAGTTTACCTGGATATGTAATACTTGTATTATTGGTAGTTTACCTGGATATGTAATACTCGTATTATTGGTAGTTTACCTGGATATGTAATACCTGTATTATTGGTAGTTTACCTGGATATGTAATACTTGTATTATTGGTAGTTTACCTGGATATGTAATACTTGTATTATTGGTAGTTTACCTGGATATGTAATACTTGTATTATTGGTAGTTTACCTGGATATGTAATACTTGTATTATTGGTAGTTTACCTGGATATGTAATATTGTATTATTGGTAGTTTACCTGGATATGTAATACTTGTATTATTGGTAGTTTACCTGGATATGTAATACTGCTATTATTGGTAGTTTACCTGGATATGTAATACTTGTATTATTGGTAGTTTACCTGGATATGTAATACTTGTATTATTGGAAATTTACCTGGATATGTAATACTTGTATTATTGGTAGTTTACCTGGATATGTAATACTTGTATTATTGGTAGTTTACCCGGATATGTAATACTTGTATTATTGGTAGTTTACCTGGATATGTAATACTTGTATTATTGGTAGTTTACCTGGATATGTAATACTCATATTATTGATAGTTTACCTGGATATGTAATACTGCTATTATTGGTAGTTTACCTGGATATGTAATACTGCTATTATTGGTAGTTTACCTGGATATGTAATACTTGTATTATTGGTAGTTTACCTGGATATGTAATACTGCTATTATTGGTAGTTTACCTGGATATGTAATACTTGTATTATTGGTAGTTTACCTGGATATGTAATACTTGTATTATTGGTAGTTTACCGGGATATGTAATACTTGTATTATTGGTAGTTTACCTGGA
>CM026393.1:1357464-1394227 GCA_014843695.1 Archivesica marissinica
TCTTACTATTATACTATTATTAGCAGTGATGTACCTGTGAAATACTATAACAAAGCTAATGGCAAACAAAGATGGGTAGATTTGTCTCTTTTATAGTCAGCAAATGGTGGTAAATGCAAATGGTGGTAAATGCAAATAGTAGTAAATGCAAATGGTGGTAGTAAATGCAAATGGTGGTAAATGCAAATAGTAGTAAATGCAAATGGTGGTAAATGCAAATGGTGGTAAATGCAAATTGTGGTAAATGCAAATGGTGGTAAATGCAAATGGTGGTAGTAAATGCAAATGGTGGTAAATGCAAATGGTGGTAGTAAATGCAAATGGTGGTAAATGCAAATAGTAGTAAATGCAAATGGTGGTAGTAAATGCAAATGGTGGTAAATGCAAATAGTAGTAAATGCAAATGGTGGTAAATGCAAATTGTGGTAAATGCAAATGGTGGTAAATGCAAATGGTGGTAGTAAATGCAAATGGTGGTAAATGCAAATAGTAGTAAATGCAAATGGTGGTAAATGCAAATGTTGGTAAATGCAAATGTTGGTAAATGCAAATGGTGGTAAATGCAAATGGTGGTAAATGCAAATGGTGGTAAATGTAAATGGTATTCAATAGCAGTATAGTTTTGCCGGAATTTGAGAAATGATATTTTGAATTTGTTACGATGCATAAATAATTTTAAGAAATTGGACTGTATTTGCCAAAAAGTCTTACTGTGTGTGTAGAGAAATAGCCATCTGATGTTTGTATGCAAAGTTTCAAAACATTAACTTTTGAAAAATGATAATGTTCAAGGTTCTGTTCTGACACATAAATAATTTCTGAAATCTGACGAATTGTGGCCAAAATTTACTGTGGGTGTAGAGAATTAGTCCTCAGATGTGTATGCGAGGTTTCAATGGCGTTTGTTGAGAATCAAAATTCACGTTCACGGTCACTATTGGGAATGGGGATTTACTGTGGGTGTAAAGAATTAGTCCTCAGATGTGTATGCGAGGTTTCAATGGCGTTTGTTGAGAATCAAAATTCACGTTCACGGTCACTATTGGGAATGGGGATTTACTGTGGGTGTAAAGAATTAGTCCTCAGATGTGTATGCGAGGTTTCAATGGCGTTTGTTGAGAATCAAAATTCACGTTCACGGTCACTATTGGGAATGGGGATTTACTGTGGGTGTAGAGAATTAGTCCTCAGATGTGTATGCGAGGTTTCAATGGCGTTTGTTGAGAATCAAAATTCACGTTCACGGTCACTATTGGGAATGGGGATTTACTGTGGGTGTAGAGAATTAGTCCTCAGATGTGTATGCGAGGTTTCAATGGCGTTTGTTGAGAACCAAAATTCACGTTCACGGTCACTATTGGGAATGGGAATTTACTGTGGGTGTAGAGAATTAGTCCTCAGATGTGTATGCGAGGTTTCAATGGCGTTTGTTGAGAACCAAATTTCAAGTTCAAACCCTGCCAACTATAGGTCTATCTCACTGACATAATTTATGTTCTATGCAAGGTTCTAGAACATATAGTTTCCTCCTTGATAGTAAAACACTTCACTAACCACAGTATTCTGTACCATTTGCAGCATGGTTTTAGAGAAAAACGGTCATGCGTGACCCAATTAGTAATGCTAGTCAATGACTTGATTACCTCGTTCTATAATAAACATGAAGTAAATCTCATCCTATTAGATTTCAGTAAGGTGAACAGTAACATTAAGGTGGAGTTTTCTAGATAATAGACTCCAGTCAGTTATCCGTAATGGTATTACTTCAGAAGCCATTCGAGAGATAACGAAATACAGTTGTGTCAGTCATGTCCGAGAGATAACGAAATACAGTTGTGTCAGTCATATCCGAGAGATAACGAAATACAGTTGTGTCAGTCATGTCCGAGAGATAACGAAATACAGTTGTGTCAGTCATGTCTGAGAGATAACGAAATACAGTTGTGTCAGTCATATCCGAGAGATAACAAAATACAGTTGTGTCAGTCATGTCCCAGAGATAACGAAATACAGTTGTCAGTCATATCCGAGAGATAACGAAATACAGTTGTGTCAGTCATGTCCGAGAGATAACGACATACAGTTGTGTCAGTCATGTCCGAGAGATAACGACATACAGTTGTGTCAGTCATGTCCGAGAGATAACGAAATACAGTTGTGTCAGTCATGTCCGAGAGATAACAAAATACAGTTGTCAGTCATATACGAGAGATAACGATATACAGTTGTGTCAGTCATATCCGAGAGATAACGAAATACAGTTGTGTCAGTCAGTGTCTTCTGGAGTCCCACAGGGATCCGTACTTGGACCCCTGCTATTCCTAACCTAAATAAACGATCTCCAAAGTCTGTATCATTGCAGATGATACTGCAGTCTATCTATCACGACATCTGCAAATGAATCGGTCACACTACAAAACGATCTTAAGAGATTAGAAGAGTGGGAGTTGGCGTGGGACATGGAATTTAAACCCTCCAAATCAAGTTATCCACTGCACCAGAAGGAAACATCCTATTCCCAGTCAATATAAACTCCATGGAGTCCTACTTGAGTGGGTCACCTCAGCCAAATACCTTGGCATAGATATCTCAAATAACATGTCATGGGACGCCCACATAAAATGGTCAACAAAGGATTTCTACGTAGAAACATCCAGGTCAAATCCAAACCCCTTAAGCCCATGGCTTACAAGACACTAGTGAGACCCCAGCTTGAATATGGCTCCGAGATCTGGTCGCCCCATACCCAAACATTGATAGACCAAATTGAAGGTGTTCAGCAAAGAGCAGCCCGTTGGATAAAGGCTGACTTCTATTGTACCTCTAGTGTTACAGACATGCTACATTCCCTAAATCTATGCAGACTAGATCAACAGCATATTGACAGTAGGTTATCCCTTATGTATAAAATTCATAATAATCTGGTCGCTATCCCTATTGAAAATTACCTAGTTCCCCTCTCCCGTCCTGCTCGCCATTGCTATTCCTTAAGCTATAGGTTAATTACAGCAACTACAGACTACTACAAGTTTTCCATTTTTCCAAAAACAATCAACCATTGGCACCATCTCCCTCCTGACATTGTCCATCTCCCTACCACAGAGCAATTCAATACGGCAGTTTGCCATATTGATCATGCCAGTCCCTAGTTGTTCTGTGCAGCTGCTTTTAAACTTTTACCACAACTTATTTTCATTACTGGCTTATATTTATGCTTTTAACTACTCACACTTTTAACTTCTTTGCGGTTTTTGATGCGCAACATGTCTACGTCCCCGCGAGGGGTTTGACATTACAGGAAGATAGATAGATAGGCCAGATGCAAATTAAAAATACAATTAGATTTTGTGAAATATTTTCATTTTTTTTCTCTTTTTCTCAATACAATATGTTTTTTGTATAGCAGAATGACGGGGTGTGCCGCCCTGCCCCTTTTTAGCTCCGAACCTTTACCATTTATGTCATCCTTTTTGCCTTTTTAAAAAAAAAATTATTATCTAGGGAGTAACTCCCAAATACAACCTTCAGCACCTACCCCCTTTGCTGCTCAAAATGCTTCCTGCCTCTTTTCTGACCCACCCGGCCCTTCTTCCCACTCAAGAATAAACACTATACAACAAATTCATGAAACACCTCACGACGCAATTGCAGAATGATCTAATCAAATTTGTCATTTAATTCTATTTGGCAAGAAAAACATTAATGGCATTCTGTATGCACTTAGTTGAACATTGAAAGATGGCATTCTGTATGCACTTAATTGAACATTGAAAGATGGCATTCTGTATGCACTTAATTGAACATTGAAAGATGGCATTCTGTATGCACTTAATTGAACATTGAAAGATGGCATTCTGTATGCACTTAGTTGAACATTGAAAGATGGCATTCTGTATGGACTTAATTGAACATTGAAAGATGGCATTCTCTATGCGTTTAATTGAACATTGAAAGATGGCATTCTGTATGCACTTAATTGAACATTGAAAGATGGCATTCTGTATGCACCTAATTGAACATTGAAAGATGGCATTCTACTAAACACACGGACATTCAATAGATTCTCAATATTTTAATGGCCTGGCAACCACAATAACTTTAAGATACTAAATCACAATACTGAAATAGTATACACCATCAAATACACCTTGCACACGGACAAACGGTTCTGTAGTATCTGATAGTATACACCATCAAATACACCTTGCACGCGGGCAAACGGTTCTGTAGTATCTGATAGTATACACCATCAAATACACCTTGCACGCGGGCAAACGGTTCTGTAGTATCTGATAGTATACACCATCAAATACACCTTGCACGCGGACAAACGGTTCTGTAGTATCTGATAATATACACCATCAAATACACCTTGCACGCGGACAAACGGTTCTGTAGTATCTGATAGTATACACCATCAAATACACCTTGCACGCGGGCAAACGGTTCTGTAGTATCTGATAGTATACACCATCAAATACACCTTGCACGCGGGCAAACGGTTCTGTAGTATCTGATAGTATACACCATCAAATACACCTTGCACGCGGGCAAACGGTTCTGTAGTATTAGATCTATTTCATTATTTTAGACCGAATTATTCTAATACAATGTTACTACCTCTTGATGATCCGTGCAGTCCAGTGACCTGTACTGTACCTCCATCAGCTGGCGTTCTAGGTTTGTATGATGATCCGTGCGGTCCAGTGACCTGTACATTACCTCCATCAGCTGCCGTCGTAGTTTTTGCTGATCTACTGCGCTCTGATGTACCTACATTGTCAGAGATTTCTACTCGGTTTTTTCCACTTTCATCTTCATGATCACCTACTCCGGGCTCACATGCTTTACCGGGAGACGCCATATTCATTAGTACAAATTCTCATACTGAAAATAAAAACAAAATTAATAACAAAAGCAATCCAGGATAGCAAACCTCAGCCACACTGCTCAATGCTGCTCCATTCCACACCACTCAATGCTGCTCCATTCCACACCACTCAATGCTGCTCCACTCCAAGCCACTCCATGCTGCTCCATTCCACACCACTCAATGCTGCTCCACACCATACCACTCAATGCTGCTCCACTCCACACCACTCAATGCTGCTCCACACCATGCAATACTGCTCCACTCCACACCACTCAATGCTGCTCCACACCACTCAATGCTGCTCCACTCCACACCACTCAATGCTGCTCCACTCCACACCACTCAATGCTGCTCCACTCCACACCACTCAATGCTGCTCCACTCCACACCACTCAATGCTGCTCCACTCCACACCACTCAATGCTACTCCACTCCACTCAATGCTGCTCCACTCCACACCACTCAATGCTGCTCCACACAACTCCACATCACTCAATGCTGCTCCACACCACATCACTCAATGCTGCTCCACTCCACACCACTCAATGCTCCTCCACACAACTCAATGCTGCTCCACACCACTCAATGCTGCTCCACCCCACACCACTAAATGCTGCTCCACACCACTCCACTCAATGCTGCTCCACTCCACTCAATGCTACTACACTCCACTCAATGCTGCTCCACATCACTCAATGCTGCTCCACTCCACACCACTCAATGCTGCTCCACACAACTCCACATCACTCAATGCTGCTCCACACCACATCACTCAATGCTGCTCCACTCCACACCACTCAATGCTCCTCCACAAAACTCCACATCACTCAATGCTGCTCCACACCACTCAATGCTGCTCCACCCCACACCACTAAATGCTGCTCCACTCCACTCAATGCTACTACACTCCACTCAATACTGCTCCACTCCACACCACTCAATGCTGCTCCACACCACTCAATGCTGCTCCACTCCACATCACTCAATGCTGCTCCACATCACTCAATGCTTCTCCACTCCACATCACTCAATGCTGCTCCACTCCACACCACTCAATGCTCCTCCACACAACTCCACATCACTCAATGCTGCTCCATATCACTCAATGCTGCTCCACCCCACACCACTCAATGCTCCTCCACACAACTCCACATCACTCAATGCTGCTCCACACCACTCAATGCTGCTCCACACCACTCCACATCACTCAATGCTGCTCCACACCACTCCACATCACTCAATGCTGCTCCACACCACTCCACATCACTCCACTCCACATCACTCAATGCTGTTCCACTCCACACCACTCAATGCTGCTCCACACCACACCACTCAATGCTGATCCACACCACTCCACACCCTCAATGACAATGTAATATATACATTTATTAGATAGACCCTCAATGACAATGTAATATATACATGTATTAGATAGACCCTCAATGACTATTGTAATACATACATATATTAGATAGCCCTCAATGACTATGTAATATATACATTTATTAGATAGACCCTCAATGACAATGTAATATATACATGTATTAGATAGACCCTCAATGACTATTGTAATATATACATGTATTATATAGACCCTCAATGACTATGTAATATATACATGTATTAGATAGACCCTCAATGACAATGTAATATATACATTTATTAGATAGACCCTCAATGACTATGTAATATATACATTTATTAGATAGACCCTCAATGACAATGTAATATATACATTTATTAGATAGACCCTCAATGACTATGTAATATATACATTTATTAGATAGACCAGCAATGACTATGTAATATATACATTTATTAGATAGACCCGCAATGACTATGTAATATATACATTTATTAGATAGACCCTCAATGACTATGTAATATATACATTTATTAGATAGACCCGCAATGACTATGTAATATATACATTTATTAGATAGACCCGCAATGACTATTGTAATATATATATTTATTAGATAGACCCGCAACGACTATTGAAATATATACATTTATTAGATAGACCTGCAACGACTATTGTAATACATATTTATTATATTTGGGTCACACTCAAACCCTATAGGGTATAGCAATCACAGAATATTCGTCCCAATACATCCTAAAGTTAGCAACTCATTACAGCACAATGCAGAGCATATATGATGGAGTAAAATAATACAATCAATGTTGAATTTAGTAGGCTATTGACCACAAATCCACTAGGTATTGACCACTCAGGAAGTATTGACCACTCAGGAAGTATTGTCCACTCAGGGAGTATTGTCCACTCAGGGAGTATTGTCCACTCAGGGAGTATTGTCCACTCAGGGAGTATTGACCACTCAGGGAGTATTGACCACTCAGTGCATATTGACCACTCAGGGAGTATTGACCACTCAGGAAGTATTGACCACTCAGGGAGTATTGACCACTCAGGGAGTATTGACCACTCAGGAAGTATTGACCACTCAGGAAGTATTGTCCACTCAGGAAGTATTGACCACTTAGGAAGTATTGACCACTCAGGGAGTATTGTCCACTCCACTCAGGAAGTATTGTCAACTCAGGGAGTATTGACCACTCAGGAAGTATTGTCCACTCAGGAAGTATTGTCCACTCAGGAAGTATTGACCACTCAGGGAGTATTGACCACTCAGGGAGTATTGTCCATTCAGGAAGTATTGTCCACTCAGGAAGTATTGACCATTCACGAAGTATTGACCACTCAGGGAGTATTGTCCACTCAGGGAGTATTGACCACTCAGGAAGTATTGACCACTCAGGAAGTATTGACCATTCAGGAAGTATTGTCCACTCAGGGAGTATTGTCCACTCAGGGAGTATTGTCCACTCAGGGAGTATTGTCCACTCAGGAAGTATTGACCATTCAGGAAGTATTGTCCACTCAGGAAGTATTGTCCACTCAGGGAGTATTGTCCACTCAGGAAGTATTGACCACTCAGGAAGTATTGACCATTCAGGAAGTATTGTCCACTCAGGAAGTATTGTCCACTCAGGGAGTATTGCCCACTCCACTCAGGAAGTATTGTCCACTCAGGGAGTATTGTCCACTCAGGCAGTATTGACAACTCAGGAAGTATTGACAAATCAACGAGTATTGACCAATCAGGGAGTATTGATGAGGACCTTTTTCAATCAGTTACCGCACATGAAGCAATAACAAGTGATGGATTTAAAACACTTATCCCTGTTTCTGCCCTCCCAACCATGATCTAATGCATTCACTCTATGTACAAAATCTTAAACAAACACTGTAGTATATCTGTCTTTGGACATTCACTTATTTGTTAATTAATCATTGTAAATATCATCATCTCAAAATTCACCAGCGATGACACATAATCCTCAATATTGAGGGAATGCCGAAATCACCAAGAAGAAGAAGACAGTGAAACAATGCATCTTGAATTTGGATACATGAAGTTGCTATAGCGTCCGCAAGGTTTTGCATCAGTTTGTAAAGTAAAAGTAAAGTAGTGTTTGTTTATTATAGTGTCACCCCTATTTAAAGGGCCAGCCATTTCTGACTTATGAGACACCTCTTTTTACGAACATCAGTACTTCCCGAATCCTATGCTTGTATGCCAGACGCCAGGCTGGTAGGCAATCGGTAACCATTATTTAACTAGTTGGCGGCTCATCAACCGGCCGTGGATGCCGTAACCACTGGGCCACGGATGTATAGCATATAAGCCGAAAACGATCCAATATGTAAAATATTGGACTGTATGAGGCACGTAGCGCCAAAGACAGTACCAATATTTTACATATTGGATCCGTTTGAGGATTTTATCTTACTTAAAACAAACACTTATACAAGAAGATTTCATTAATTAAAATTGATAATATTGTACATTTCTGCATAGGATTTGCTATAATAGTCTGGCCTTTTGAAACCAGTCCAATAATAATGGACTGCAAATACAAAGGTATGACGTCACGACAGTGTTTTAATATGGGTTACAGTGACGTAAGTGTGTTATCATCTGTTATCGCGGTCTGTTGTCTTTCATTATATTACCCATTGTGATCATCTTTGAACACTAGAGATATGTAATCACCTGCTTTGGTTTTTGTGATAACCCGTAACCTGCTGAAAGAATTGGACGGAATGTACAAACAACATATATCCAGATCAGCCACGGCTGATTTAGTTAGATTTAGTTAGTCAAATTTATTTAGCTTGATTGTGAAACAAGTTCTGACAACTTATATTAATCACTCTCGAGACCTCATTCCTGATGGATTCCATCGCCACGAAGAAGAGAGAAGAGTCAACGTGGAATTTAAAGGCCTTGCCTAAGGGCACAATCGTAATCAATATTAGTAAATGGATTTGCTGGCTCCATCATAGGGTTTATTGTTAATGAAAACAATCTGCAAAATGAAACGTTATTAAGTGTTTTCATGAAAATCTATCTGGATTTTAAAATGCTCCAGGTACTGAGAATCCAGAAGATATTTTTTTGGCCTCAGTATATTAAAGGTCAAAATGTCCTTGGAAGAGATATAAAATGAGATAGTACATGCTTAGAAACTTTGTTATGACAACTTGGCAAGCACATAACAATTTAGACTAACTGTTATAAACTACTTCCTTGTTACCTGATTTTCAGAAATTACTAAAATAGACACAGGATCACAGTAGATCTAAATAAACCGCATAAATTCGAAACAGAAACTACATACATAGTACCTAGTAGATCTAAATAAACCGCATAAATTCGAAACAGAAACTAGTTTAGTTTATACAAATTTATTTTAGCTCGATTGCGAAACAAGTTCTTACAACTTATATTAATCACTCTCGAGACCTCATTCCTGATGGAATCCATCGCCACGAGGGAGAGAGAAGAAGCAATGTGGAATTTAATGCCTTGCCTAAGGGCACAATCGTAACGGCTCCAGCGGGGCTCGAATTCCGGACCTTTCGCGCCTGAAGCGAACGCTCATTCACTGCGCTATCACAACTTCCACCAGAAGCAGAAACTACATACAAGTACCGGGTAGATCTAAATAAACAGTATAAATTCAAAACAGAAACTACATACATAGTACCGGGTAGATCTAAATAAACAGTATAAATTCGAAACAGAAACTACATACATATTTGATTGTTAGTTTGTTCAAACTTTGTTTGGGTTTTACCCCTGATCAGCACCATTTTGGGCTATATCGCTGACGGGCAGTTTACCTAACAACACCTTTATTGGATAGACGCCAGCGGATGACCAGTACTTGGTGCACAAACCACCGTAAGAAACTACAAATGTTTTCATATAAATAAGACACGGCCTGAGAGGGGCTAGAACCCATGACCATCAGTGATGATAGGTTACAGTGGTATACAAGTCAGCGACCTTAACCACTCGACCACGGAGGCAGACTCTACATACATGTACATTGTTTTTATAATATTTAAATCTAATACATGTACATATGTATTTTATTTTACATGTATTATCTTTTTAAATATATATATGGTTACATCTAGGCTACAGAGATTATTTCTAATAATACACCTCCCATAACCGCAAATAAAACTCTCCCATAACCGCAAATAAAACTCTCCCATAACCGCAAATAAAACTCTCCCATAACTCAGTCAGGGCACGTTTGTAGTGGCAAGGCACCTCACACAGTTGCTTAGAATAGGTTAACTACCCTCCGTGGTCGAGTGGTCTAGCACGCAGTTGTTAGAACTCGCCTTTCACCGCTATCATCATGGCTGCAGGTTTGCGCCTAGTCCTATATATAAGACCTCTACATAATTTTTTTCCCCGATATGTTATTTGAAAAATGCCTTGATAGTAAAATGTCACATTTTTCAAGTTTAAATATTTGGACTAGTTTGCTCTCTATCATGTATGTATGTTCCTTTAATGTCAAACCCCTCGCAGGGACTTGGACATGTTTTCCTGGGCAGGCTTAGCCGACCTAAGCGGTACTAAGCAATGTGTGTGAGGTGCCTTGCTCAATGGCACTACATACGTGGCCTGGCCGAGTATCGAACCAAAGACCGTTCGATTCCAAATCCGACGCTCTACCACTGGACCACGGATGCCACTAGTGACAAGTGATAGATATAATATGTTGAGAAAGTTGTCAGTCGCTTGCAGAGGTTGGAAAATTGGGTACTGGTTTATACCCAGGAAATTTAGGTGGTCTTCTCCACCACAACAGACTGACTGTATGACAATGCTCTGGAGTGGGCCCTGTACAAATCAAGTGTAGAAAACCAGATTGGCTACGCCTGCCCAGGAAAACATTTCTAGGTTCCTGAAAGGGGTTTGACATAAATGGAATATATCATCAACATGCCTTTGTTTATTCACGTGATTTTTTGTTTATATCCGGAACGCGAATGGCGTCATTTCTATTTAAAACTGCTGCTTTGGTACTTATGAGTTCACATATTACTTATCAAAGAGCAAACTGCGCGTAAAGCAGATAAATTTTCACATTTTATTTGAAAGTATGCAATTGGTGATGTTTTCATTAATCCAATTGCCTGAAATCTGTGTTTGTTTTTGTAAACTGAGAAATTTCATCGGCTGCTGAGGAAGGTCATGTGATAGTTATGCAACAATGTCACAATGTGCATTTTACAGGTCAATTCAAATATAGTGTTCCTCTTACAGCTTTTTTACATAACATTTATTCTTCAAAAATACTATTGTCCAAGATATTTACTATTTATGCTAATTCAGTTTCATCCCTTTTTTTCCAAATCCAGCCTGGCGTCTATTCACTAAGTGCACTGACAAAATATATGCATATCATGATGTTAGAGACATGGGTTTGCCAGTAAAATCAGCAGCAACACAGTATGGTGTGCCACTATTCACATTTGTACTGGCAGCAACACAGTATGGTGTGCCACTATTCACATTTGTACTGACAGCAACACAGTATGGTGTGCCACTATTCACATTTGTACTGGCAGCAACACAGTATGGTGTGCCACTATTCACATTTGTACTGACAGCAACACAGTATGGTGTGCCACTATTCACATTAAGTGACATTTCTCTCCATGTCACAACTTACCTCATATTGAAGAGTAATCATAATTTGTTGGGTGCTAAATTCCTCCGTTTCGAGTAACAATTATTACTATGCCCAATGTTAATTAGCTTTTTGGAACTTAATTGTAATCAACATTTCTGTTACATGAATTTTCAAGGTCGGCAGATAATAGGTAATTTTTTCAACGCCATGTTGAAATCACAAGCGAGTAGTGAATGTGTATTTGATTTTGAACATTTGTTATGCAATCTCAGTTTAGACAATTGCATTATATGAAGAAATGATCATTTTACTTAGTAATATTATTCCACTTGCCGTAAAAGAGACTGACTAGAGGACATTCACCGAAAAGCATTAGACAAACTGTTAGACAGCCAATTACCGGTATGCCAATGGTACATAATTATTTTAATTTAAAATGGAGCAGCAGGCTGTGGTCAACAACTCTACAAAGATGATTCATTTCATATAGTGTTACACAGGATTCATATGTATAACTCTCACATCTAATCAACAGTAAATCAAACATACACAACTATGCAATCCCCCCCCCCATATTTGAGTGTCTAACATTGTCTAATGTATTGGCCCTGTTGTACCTGTACACAAAAATGAGATTTTCAAGAAAAATACTTAGGCTATGAAGTTCAATAGTGGCTGAAATTGCAGTGGTCAATTTGATAAATTAACATACGTCATACGCCTTTCCAAAGTTTCTACTTTCTGTTTTGAAAATGATTAAAACGTAAAATTTACAATACATATTCCATATAAATAGTTTGTTTTTTGTGTCCTTCTATTCAGATAATTTATAAAACTTACTGAACATGATGGCTGACCCATAATTGTAATTAGTTAAGACCTGTTCTCGCTAAATGTTTTCATATAAATCGAAAGTAGCATTCAGCTAGGCTGCAGTCAGTCCCACTGTCAAGTTTGATACGCATGCGCATTTATCACATGTTTAGGACAGAGACCAACACAATTTAATATTCCACTGACTGGCTGGCATGAGCAGCCTCAGAAATATGTATTTTCAGCGGGTCGTACTCTCCGACGGTGTACACACGATTCTCATCAACCGATGTGATGGTACAGACAGGCCGGAGACTGTTTGATACTACATGTAGGTTAACAACACCAATGCTACCAATTATCTTCTATCGATCTTCCTTTTATGTCGAACACCTCGCGGGGACGTAGACATGTTGCGCGTCAAAAACCGCAAAGAAGTTAAAAGTATGAGTAGTTAAAAGCATAATTTAAGAAAGTAGTGAAAATTAGTTGTGGTAAAAGTTTAAAAGCAGCTCCGCAGAACAACTAAGGACCGACATGATCAAAAATTATGGCAAACTACAATCTGTAATTATTAGCTTAGTTTATCCAAACTTATTTTAGCTCGATTGCGAAACAGGTTTTTACAAGTGTCCGTGCTGCTGTGTAATCAGTTCATCAAAACCGGATATTGTAATAGGTACTGAGTCCTGGCTTAAACCTAAGCATTATACCAGTGAAGTGTTTGACCCAGACCTAGGTTACTCCATTTTCCGTCGTGACCATATCAATCAGGCAGGCGGAGGTATATTTATTGCTATAAGGGACTGCTTAACAGCCCAGGAAATGCCCGACCTACAGTCTGAATGCGAGGACCTATGGGTAAAATTAGACCTTGTAGGAAATAAGTCTCTTGTTATTGGAGCTTATTACAAACCTCATGAGCTTGATATAGACAGTTTCAATCAATTCTGTAAGTCTATTGAAAAGGTTAATAAACGTTTCTCCAACATATGGGTGGCTGGGGACCTAAATCTACCAAAGATGGACTGGGACACTACCAGCCCATCCACCGACTGCAAACACCCATCCTTCTATAGGCAGGTCATTGAAACGTTTAATGATACAAACCTCACCCAAATGGTTAACCGCCCCACCCGTGAAAACAACATCCTGGATTTATTCCTTACAACTAACCCCAGTTTAGTAAACCAGGTCAATATTCTACCTGGCATCAGTGATCATAATGTAGTCGAAATAAAAGTCAACACATCCGCAAGGATATGTTATCAAAAGCCTCGCAGGATTCCACTCTATAAGAAAGCAAACTGGCAGGCCATTAAACAGTCATTATGTGACTATCACCAGGTTATGACCAACGAATGTAAATATACCGCACTAAACACTGAAGAGCTATGGGAACATTTCTCTCATGCTCTAAACACCCTTATAGATAAATGGATTCCATCCAAACAGTCATCGTCAAGAGATCACCTAGCCTGGGTCAATCAGAGTGTTAAGCGAATGATTAGAAGGCGAAATAGGGCCTTTAAAAATACTAAGAAGTCAAGTACGCCTTCAAATCGCAAGAAATTCCTGGATCTAAAACATTTAGTGCGGAAAGAGGTCAAAGAGGCTTATCATCAATACCTAGAAAACATCCTAAATCTAAACAGTGCTGATGCCTCCCATCCTTACAGGCCAAACACCAAGAAACTGTATTCCATCCTTAAGCATTCCAAGCAAGATTCCAAATCAATGCCACCCTAAAGCATGAAAACAAATTCCATCATGAAGAAGCTGCTAAAGCCACAGCACTGAACAAACAGTTTAAGTCTGTCTTCAGCTCCAAATCCCCACTAAGACTTACCTCCATTTGTAAAATGAAAATTCAGGACACATATGGAAACCCGAATGGTCAATCCACGCCAAACATGAATGAGATCTCAGTAAGCTCAAATGGCATAGAGAAACTTCTCAATAACCTGAACCCCCACAAGGCTAGTGGTCCTGACCTAATTAAGCCAATCGTACTTAAAACCCTGTCTAAAGAACTCTCACCTATCCTTGAAGTCTTATTCCAAAAATCCCTCAACGAAGGATCACTGCCTGCCCAGTGGAAGTCAGCAAATGTTGCTCCCATTTACAAAAAAGGGGACAAGTCAAACCCCGTCAACTATAGGCCTATCTCACTGACATGTGTTCTATGCAAGGTACTTGAACATATAGTTTCCTCCTCGATAGTAAAACACTTCACTAACCACAGTATTCTGTACCATTTGCAGCATGGTTTTAGAGAAAAACGGTCATGCGTGACCCAATTAGTAATGCTAGTCAATGACTTGGTTACCTCTGTCTACAATAAGCATCAGGTAGATCTAATCCTATTAGACTTCAGTAAGGCTTTCGATAAGGTCAATCACGAGAAAGTACTACTAAAAATGCATGAATATGGAGGAGTCAGAGGTCAAACATTAAGGTGGATTAAGAGTTTTCTAGATAATAGACTCCAGTCAGTTGTCCTTAATGGTACTAGTTCAGAGGCCATTCCGGTGTCCTCTGGAGTCCCACAGGGATCCGTACTTGGACCCCTGCTTTTCCTAGCCTACATAAATGACCTCCCACAAAACATCAGTTCCAAAGTCCGCATCTTTGCAGATGATACTGCAGTATATCTACCACTGACATCTGCAAATGAATCGGTCACACTCCAAAGGAATTTAACCCCTCCAAATGTCAAGTTATCCACGTCACCAGAAGGAAACATCCTATTCCCAGCAATTATAAACTCCATGGAGTCCTACTTGAGTCGGTCACCTCAGCCAAATACATTGGCGTGGATATCTCAAATAACCTGTCGTGGGACACCCACATAAAAAGGTCAACAAAGAAAGCAAACCAAACATTAGGATTTCTACGTAGAAACCTCCAGGTCAAATCTGAACCCCTTAAGACCATGGCTTACCAGCCATTAGTGAGACCCCAGCTTGAATATGGCTCCGAGATCTGGTCGCCCCATACCCAAACATTGATAGACCAAATTGAAGGTGTCCAGCGAAGAGCAGCCCATTGGATAAAGGCTGACTTATATCGTACCTCTAGTGTTATAGTGTTACAGACATGCTACATTCCCTCAATCTACGCAGATCAACGGCGTATTGACAATAGGTTATCCCTTATGTATAAAATTCATAATGATCTTGTTGCTATTCCCATTGAAAATTACCTAGTTCCCCTCTCCCGTCCTACTCGCCATTGCCATTCCTTAAGCAATAGGTTAATTACAGCAACTACAGACTACTACAAGTTCTCCTTCTTTCCAAGAACAATCTATCATTGGAACCACCTCCCTCCTGATAGTGTCCATCTCCCTACCATAGAGCAATTCAATATGGCAGTTTGCCATATTGAACATGCCTGTCCCTAGTTGTTCTGCGTAGCTGCTTTTAAACGTTTACCACAACTTATTTTCATACCTTTTTAAATTATACTTTTAACTACTCATACTTTTAACTTCTTAGCGGTTTTGACGCGCAACATGTCTACGTCCCCGCGAGGGGTTCGACATTAAAGGAAGATAGATAGATAGTAATGGATCTGTGTACATCGAATAGATGTATGAAATTATGTCAAAATATGCAACTTCAAACAAGAGCATAATCATAACTCGATACCTAAATTTCCATCTCGATATACCCAGTGACCATGCTACAATAACATTCAATAGTGTATTGCAATCCTGTGGTATGGTTCAGCACGTACATGAACCCACACATGTTGCATGTTACTAGGGATACGGACAAAACAGTTTCTAATGTAGTAGTAACTGACACGGGTGGTTTAGGAAAAATAACAAAATACAACTTCGCTATTATTTTCAATGGTAGAGCAGCAAAACCAGTTCCTGTCAGAAGAACAGTGTCCTTCAGAAAACTCCGATCCATTGATGTAGAATATTTAGTTCATACCAATTTTATTTTAGCTCGATTGCGAAACAAGTTCTTTTAACTATATTAATCACTCTCGAGACCTCATTCCTGATGGAATCCATCGCCACGAGGGAGAGAGAAGAGGCAATGTGGAATTAAAATGCCTTGCCTAAGGGTACAATCGTAACGGCTCCAACAGGGCTCGAACTCCGGACCTTTCGCACCTGAAGCGAACGCGCATCCACTGCGCTATCACGACTTCCAGAATCTTTCAAAGGTGGCATTAGAACATCAGATATTCTTTGTGGCATTGAGCAGAACCAAGACGCAGAGGATCTAGTCTCTGCTTATAACAACGAATTATCGGCCTTAATTGATAAACATGTCCCAATGCGTACGACCCACCTGCCCATGATTTACAGATGTTCTACACGAAGCCAAACACACCAGGCGAAAACTAGAGCGTACATTGCGCAAAACTAGAGCGTACATTGCGCAAAACTAGAGCGTACATTGCGCAAAACTAGAGCGTACATTGCGCAAAACTAGAGCGTACATTGCGCAAAACTAGAGCGTACATTGCGCAAAACTAGAGCGTACATTGCGCAAAACTAGAGCGTACATTACCCAAAACTATAGCGTACATTGTGTTTACATCCAAAGAGCTGACCATACTACTAGCGTACATTGTGTTTACATCCAAAGAGCTGACCATACTACTAGCGTACATTGTGTTTACATCCAAAGAGCTGACCATACTACTAGCGTACATTGTGTTTACATCCAAAGAGCTGACCATACTACTAGCGTACATTGTGTTTACATCCAAAGAGCTGACCATACTACTAGCGTACATTGTGTTTACATCCAAAGAGCTGACCATACTACTAGCGTACATTGTGTTTACATCCAAAGAGCTGACCATACTACTAGCGTACATTGTGTTTACATCCAAAGAGCTGACCATACTACTAGCGTACATTGTGTTTACATCCAAAGAGCTGACCATACTACTAGCGTACATTGTGTTTACATCCAAAGAGCTGACCATACTACTAGCGTACATTGCGCAAAACCAAACTTACAATCGATCATTAAATCAATGTGCCATAGTTAACAAAATGTTACAAAAAGCTAGAGTCGAATTTTATTCCGAAAAAAATCATGTGGGTGTGACCAGAATAGCCTCTATAAAATTACTAAGCACCTGCTTGAAGGTCCCGGTGAAGTTGCCCTTCCATCCGGCAAGCACACTTTCATTAATAAAGTTGAAACCATTCGAAACGACATAATATAGCTCATGACCAAACTGGTTTCGATCAACACAACGACATTTCTGACCAGCCATCGAACATTAATCGCTCCAGCTTCGGGGGATGAAGTGTAAATTATTAAATCATTAAAAAGTCACCAAATAAATCTTGCGAAGTAGATCCTATTCCGACATGGCTATTGAAATTTTGCCTAAATGAGCTTCTGCCAGTGTTAACCAAAATCATCAATGTCTCCATGGATACAACACCCGTACCACTTTCATTTAAACGCTCTCGAGTAAGACCGCTGATCAAACAACCAAATCTGGATAAAACACGTTTAAGAACTATATATATATTCTTTATGGCTATATATATATATTAGTTTTACCAATTATATCTTTGATTTACTAGGTTAATATTCGTTATGGCTATATATATATTAGGTTTACCAATTATGTCTTTGATTTACTAGGTTAATATTCTTTATGGCTATATATATATATTAGTTTTACCAATTATGTCTTTGATTTACTAGGGTAATATTCTTTATGGCTAACACGCTCCTTGGTCTTACCTGTGTGTTTTACGTTTATTTATCGTCACTACCGGTTGCCGATATATATTGTTATATACTAGTATATGGATTAAACATAAACATTAAACCAGTTGCCATCCGCGATTGGAACTCATTCCCTTATGACACCCGTAACTCCATAAATGTATCCGAATTTAAATCCAAACTCAGCAAGCCTAAGAAATATTCTCCTCTATACGACGTGGGAACCAGGAGGCTTCAGATTCTCTATGCTCATCTACGACTAGGATGTAGTTCTTTGAATTTCGACCTCCATCGCAAAAACATTGTTGAATCGCCAAACTGTGCCTGTGGAGCAATGGAAACAGCGATGCATTACCTTACGCAGTGCCCACGATACAACAATGCTCGTCGCCTACGTTTGTCCAATATCCCTTGCGCACCGACAACAAATAATCTTCTGTATGGCGACGATCGTTTACCATTCAAAAACAACAAATCCATCTTTCTAACTGTCCAGGCTTACATTGCAGCTACACAGAGGTGTGATGCATGATCCGACTACCTGGTGGGTATTCCAGGTCCATCCTTCCTTTCCTGTGTGTCACAGCAACCCATTTCATCCCATTTACTAATTTTCCATACCTTCCAATTCAGTTCACCACCAATTAGTGCACGCATGATGATAAAACTTGTTTCAAATTGCCCCACAAATCACAAGTACGCATACAAGCACCCAAGACCAATCGGGGCTAAAGAACCCAAGACAATGCCCGTCATGTCTCACTAACCGCTCTCAATGCTAACAACTGTATATTGTAACATCCTCATGGAAAGGAATTTACATAAGCTCTCAGCTTCCAATCCATTTCAGATATCCTGTTGTATTTATATACCGTATATATATATTGAATGAACTGAATAAATATGTTTAAACTAAACCGGTTTCCCATATGAGCGACGACTCCTGAAGAGATTAGTCATTTTAGATTTTGGAGGATAGTGCAATGATACAGACAGAGACCCATTCCAGAATATCCTCTGGTTCTTTTACGTGCATGGTGTAAAGCACCGACACGAGACCTCGGTTTAACGTCCCATCTGAAAAACGGTTAATTTTATTATGGTCAGACGGGGGATCGAACCTGTGATCGCTGGATTACCAGTCCAGCGTGTTACCACTGGACTACAGATCCGTCTGTAACTAAATAGTTATCATATACAACTATATATACAACGTAGTGGAATGTGTGTGTATCACACGCAGACGAATTATATTAGTCAATTGAGTGATTGTTAGCATTAGTTATGAGAGAGTGGTATGATCGAGATAGTCGTATAACCGGTTTGGGTCGTGTGTTTGGCATCTATTGCATTAGTCTAAGCTTGTTGGTCGCACTCATGCACGCACATACGCACGCACGCACGGCACGCACGGCACGCACACAACATAAACATATGTGCAATTTAATGTATGTGTTTATATTAATTGAATTGTAGCAACCACACCGCCACGAACAACAGCAGCAGCACTAGCAGCAGCAGCACCAGCAGCAACAGCAACAAATCTATGTTTAACTAATGTCATTTATAGCATGAACATATGAGGTAATGAAAATATATATACATTTTGCAATATTCTTGCGATAACATGAACACTCTAGTATACCATATATCAATTAAACTACAAATGTTGTATTGAAATGGTTACCAATAAAACAAAATTCACACATCATCGGCTCTATGCTACAATTGAACTCCTTTGAACGGTGTGGCGTCCGTGGTCCAATGGTAGAGCGTCCGATTTTGAATCGAACTGTCCGGGTTCGATCCTCAGTCAGACCACGTATGTAGTGTCATTGAGCAAGGCACCTCACACACATTGCTTAGTACTGGTTAACCGCTATGGTCGGCTAAGCATATCCAGGAAAACATGTCTAGGTCTCCAGAAGGGGTTTGACATTAATGGAACATACATATAGATACCTTGACAAAGACTGTGTGGTCACAATTTGGACTGTGGGCTACCAGAACAATATTCGTGCTGATATGTGCGTTATCAAACCTCCACAACATCCCCATCCATTCAGTTTATCCATGTATTAATGGTCAGAAACACATAGCATCCCAGACCATGAATATTGTGCAAACTCACCATTAGCAGATTCAGAAAAATAAAATGCATTATCACATGTGGACCCACACACGCCTGCCTGACACCGAGAACATTAAGGAATGGTCACCAAACTATTTTGTCCCACTCGTCGACATACCAAAACATGTCAATTGCAACACACACATCGGAACTACTGTCACTTGTCGATTTATCGAGAAAACAAACAGACAAAATCGCACAACTGCAAAGGAACATAGTTTCACAAATACCCGTTTGGTGATATATTGGATTTAATATTCCATTTCGCACACGCCAATTACATTTCGTCCATTTCGCGCACAATATTCCATTTCGTATTTCAGGCAAACCCCAACGGAAGTATCAAAATTAGTGGTTTGTTACCGCTGAACTATTTACTTACAACCTGTTTTCGGTTTTGATTTCCAGGTAAAAAAAGAGAAATCCAGGAAATGTTTTGTTGGTAAGAAGACATGTATATATATTTCCATATACGCAACAAGATTGATGGGTAGTAGAAAATTATAGAAATGATAAAACATGTTTTATAATTTTTTTTTATAACGATGTGACTATTTGAATGAGCTCAAACAACTTTCTAGGGGGGGGGGGGCAGAATTACACATTTGTATCTGCTCATTACGCCAACAAGTTACAACGTGCTAAGATTAGCATCTTCCAATGAACCGTTAAATGCTACAGTGTTAACTGCCTGTGGGATCTATAACTGTAGCTGTAGCTCTCAGTTGAGAACAAACAATATGAATTGTAGCAGCAATAAACTGTTGTTATCCATTCTTGTTGACAATAAAGCAACATTACATCACAAAAGCCCCAAAATGCATTTCTTTGAATATAATTAGCAGTGCTACCATTAATTCTTCGATAAAAAATTGAACACTAAGCTTTCAATCAATAAACATTGTTTTTCGGTCAAAGTAGGATTTCATATAACGGGCAGCCATGCTCCTGAATTGACATTTGTTATTATTGGAGTCTATGCAAAACCTGTGATACTGTCGTTTTTTGACATAATTTAAATCAGATTAGTCTATAAATAAATATGTATAGGCACATTTGTGAGATATAACGGTTAATCTGTATCATAAATCGTGTTATTTGAGATACACGCATTGTATTGCGCATGGATATTGACACTATTTACATTATTTTGTTATATCAATAAACGTCGTATACAACACTCGTGGCGTCCGTGGTCCAGTGGGAGAGCGTCGGATTTGGGTTCGAACGGTCCCGGTGTCATATAGAATATTGACCCGCCAAAATAATGACCCGCGGGTCATTATTCTATAGGAAAAAGTGACCTGCAGGTCCATATTCTATTATAGAATAATGACCCCCCTTCTAGAATAATGACCCCCCCAGACATACACTCAACTTAATTGGTATTTGAAACCATGCAGCTCAAAATAAATACCATAAAATAGCACAGTACTAACCATTCTTATCATATTCATGCATGTTCTCTTAAACTTTCCAGAAAATATATAATATGCTGTTAACCATTATAATTCCGACTGGTGTGGCTAACTAATTTTTCCACAGGTGTGAAAATCCCCATAATAAAACAATAACACCTTATTGTTGGAGCACTGCAATCAACTGTGACACTTCCTGTGTTACATGTTTTATATCATTCATAATACATAATATTTTATTATTGTATGAGCAAGGACAGATAACGTGTGCCTCCCAGTGCAAGAAACATTTCCATGCCATAGAATAATGACCCCCCCTATGTTTACACAGTAAGAGTGGTCACTTTTCCATGCCATAGAATAATGACCCCCCCTGTATATTAACTATATGAGTGAAGGGGGTCACTTTTCCATGCCATAGAATAATGACCCCTCTGTATATTAACTATATGAGTGAAGGGGGTCACTTTTCCATGCCATAGAATAATGACCCCCTGTATATTAATTATATGAGTGAAGGGGGGTCACTTTTCCATATAGGATGTATATTAACTATATGAGTGAAGGGGGTCACTTTTCCATGCCATAGAATAATGACCCCCCTGTATATTAACTATATGAGTGAAGGGGGGTCACTTTTCCATGTCATAGAATAATGACCCCCCTGTATATTAACTATATGAGTGAAGGGGGTCACTTTTCCATGCCATAGAATAATGACCCCCTGTATATTAACTATATGAGTGAAGGGGGTCACTTTTCCATGCCATAGAATAATGACCCCCCTGTATATTAACTATATGAGTGAGGTGGGGTCACTTTTCCATGCCGTAGAATAATGACCCCCTGTATATTAACTATATGAGTGAAGGGGGTCACTTTTCCATGCCATAGAATAATGACCCCCCTGTATATTAACTATATGAGTGAGGTGGGGTCACTTTTCCATGCCATAGAATAATGACCCCCCTGTATATTAACTATATGAGTGAAGGGGGTCACTTTTCCATGCCATAGAATAATGACCCCCCTGTATATTAACTATATGAGTGAAGGGGGTCACTTTTCCATGCCATAGAATAATGACCCCCTGTATATTAACTATATGAGTGAAGGGGGTCACTTTTCCATGCCATATAATAATGACCCCCCTATGTTTACACAGTAAGAGTGAGAGTGGTCACTTTTCCATGCCATAGAATAATGACCCGCCCTGAATATTAACTATATGAGTGAAGGGGGTCACTTTTCCATGCCATAGAATAATGACCCCCTGTATGTAAACTATATGAGTGAGGTGGGTCACTTTTCCATGCCATAGAATAATGACCCCCCTGTATATTAACTATATGAGTAAAGGGGTCATGTTTCCATGCCATAGAATAATGACCCCCCTGTATATTAACTATATGAGTAAAGGGGGGTCACTTTTCCATGCCATAGAATAATGATTATCCTATGATATGGATAGTGACACCCTCCCACTCATATAATCTACACATATGGGGGTGATTATCATATGATATGGATAGTGAGCCCCTCCCACTCATATAATCTACACATAGGGGGGTGATTATCCTATGATATGGATAGTGACACCCTCGCACTCATATAATCTACACATATGGGGGTGATTATCCTATGATAGGGATAGTGAGCCCCTCCCACTCATATAATCTACACATATGTAGGTGATTATTCTGTGATATGGATAGTGACACCCTCCCACTCATATAATCTACACATAGGGAGGTGATTATCATATGATATGGATAGTGAGCCCCTCCCACTCATATAATCTGCACATATGTTGGTAATTATCCTATGATATGGATAGTGACACCCTCCCACTCATATAATCTACACATAGGGGGGTGATTATCATATGATATGGATAGTGAGCCCCTCCCACTCATATAATCTACATATATGTTGGTGATTATCCTATGATATGGATAGTGACACCCTCCCACTCATATAATCTACACATAGGGGGGTGATTATCATATTATATGGATAGTGACACCCTCCCACTCATATAATCTACACATAGGGGGGGATTATCATATGATATGGATAGTGACCCCCTCCCACTCATATAATCTACACATAGGGGGTGATTATTCTGTGATATGGATAGTGACACCATCCCACTCAAATAATCTACACATATGGGGGTGATTATCCTATGATATTGATAGTGACACCCTCCCACTCATTTAATCTACACATATGGGGGTGATTATCCTATGATATGGATAGTGAGCCCCTCCCACTCAGGGGGGTCATTATTCTATGGCATGGAAAAGTGACCCGCCGTCACTCGTACTGTGTAAACATTGGGGGGTCATTATTCTATGACATGGAAAAGTGACCCCTCACTTGTACAGTTTAAACATAGGGGGGTCATTATTCTATGGCATGGAAAAGTGACCCGCCGTCACTCGTACTGTGTAAACATAATGGGGTCATTATTTTATGGCATGGAAAAGCGACCCACTCACTCATATAGTTTACACACAGGGGGGTCATTATTCTATGGCATGGAAAAGTGACCCGCCGTCACTCGTACTGTGTAAACATAGGGGGGTCATTATTTTATGGCATGGAAAAGCGACCCACTCACTCATATAGTTTACACACAGGGGGGTCATTATTCTATGGCATAGAAAAGTGACCCGCCGTCACTCGTACTGTGTAAACATAGGGGGGTCATTATTTTATGGCATGGAAAAGTGACCCTCTGACTCATATAGTTTACACACAGGGGGGTCATTATTCTATGGCATGGAAAAGTGACCCGCCGTCACTCGTACTGTGTAAACATAGGGGGGTCATTATTCTATGACATGGAAAAGTGATCCCTCACTTGTACAATTTAAACATAGGGGGGTCATATTCTATGGCATGGAAAAGTGACCCCCTCACTCATATAGTTTACACACAGGGGGGTCATTATTCTATGGCATGGAAAAGTGACCCGCCGTCACTCGTACTGTGTAAACATAGGGGGGTCATTATTCTATGACATGGAAAAGTGACCCCTCACTTGTACAGTTTAAACATAGGGGGGTCATTATTCTATTGCATGGAAAATTGACCCCCTCACTCATATAGTTTACACACAGGGGGGGTCATTATTCTATGGCATGGAAAAGTGACCCCCTCACTCACTCGTACAGTGTAAATATAGGGAGTCATTATTCTATGGCATGGAAAAGTGACCCACCTCATTCGTATAATTTACACACAGATAGGTCATTATTCTATGGCATCGAAAAGTGACACCCTCACTCATAGTTTACATACAGAGGGGTCATTATTCTATGGCATGGAAAAGTGACCCCCCCCCTCACTCATATGGTTTACATAATTATAGGGGGACATTATTCTATGGCATTGGAAGTTTGACCTGCCTTCACTCGGATAATCTACATATGGGGGGTCATTATTCTATGGCATGGAAAAGTGACCTACCCTCAATCAGATAATCTACATTATGGGGGTCACATTCTACATGTATGCATGGAACAGTTTCTTGCTCTGAATATATAGGGAGGCACACGTTATAAATTAGAATGTTGTCTGTCCTGGCTCATACAATATTAAAATATTATTTATTATGAATGATATAAAACATGTAACCAGTGTATTGGGAACACAGGAAGTGTCACTGTTGGTTGCAGTTCCCTAAAAATAAGGTTTTATTGCTTTTCACACCTGTGGCTTAATATGATCCACAATAGTCAGAATTACAATTGTTAACAACATATTACATAATTGTGCACATTTTCTGGAAAGATTAAGAGAATATGAATAAACATGATAAGAATAGTTTGCTATAATAAGTGGATAACATATTAATTAAATTTGTTAAAGAAATATACATTAATTTCTGCGGTAGAAGCATCCATAGTGTGAGTGTGTTTTCAATTATTTATCGTCACTACTGGTTTCCCATATGAGCGAAGCCTCCTGAAGAGATCAAGTCATTTTAGATTTTTGGAGGATAGTGCAATGATACAGACAGAGACCCATTCCAGGGGGTCATTATTCCATGGCATCGAAAAGTGACCCTCTCTCTCATAATTGTAGTCTATGCATAGGGGGTGGGGGTCATTGTTCTTATTTGTTTTATGTTTGTCTTTGTTTTATGTTTGTCTGTGTAAATATGATGCATTATGTGAACCTCCTAGTTATACAGCACCCACCACCTCATGATCATCTTTAGAATTGATAAGAGACAAATTATCTGCATACTTCTTTTTCAGATTCAATATATTTACGTTATTCTGTACATCGTTAAATCAAAATATATGTTGTTAGGCCTTAAACAGTGCTAACTAACATTTAATTATAATAAATTCAATATTTTCCCACTATATATTGCTATTTGCAAGGGGGGTCATTTTTCCGCAAGGGGGGTCAATATTCTATGGCTGAATAATGACCCGCGGGTCATTATTTTGAGGGGGGTCAATATTCTATATGACACCGGGATATGAATTGTAGCAGCAATAAACTGTTGTTATCTTGTGGACATTAAAGCAATATTACATCGCAAAAGCCCCAAAATGCATTTCTTTGCATATAATTAGCAGTGCTACTATTAATTCTTCGATAATAAATCGAACACTAAACTTTCAATCAATAAACATTGTTTTTCGGTCAAAATACTTCGGTCAAAATAGGATTTCATATAACAGGCAGCCATGCTCCTGAATTAACATTTGTTATTATTGGAGTCTATGCAAAACCTGTGATACTGTTGTTTTTTGACATAATTTAAATCAGATTAGTCTATAAATAAATATGCATAGGCTCATTTGTGAGATATAACGGTTAATCTGTATCATAAATCGTGTTATTTGAGATACACGCATTGAATTGCACATGGATATTGACACTATTTACATTATTTTGTTATATCAATAAACGTCGTATACAACACTCGTGGCGTCCATGGTCCAGTGGTAGAGCGTCGGATTTGGAATCGAACGGTCCCGGGTTCGATACTCGGTCAGGCCACGTATGTAGTGTCATTGAGCAAGGCACCTCACACACATTGCTTAGTACTGGTTAACCACTTGGGTCGGCTAAGCCTGCCCAGGAAAACATGTCTAGGTCCCCGCAAGGGGTTTGACATTAATGGAACACACACACAACACACACACACACACACGAACACACAATACAAATTTGCATTTTCATATGTAGTAATGTACTAGGTAGGCTGTCCGATTAGCGCAGTGGTTAGCGCGCTCACTTCTCACCAATGCAACCCGGGTTCGATCCTCGGACCGGGAAGTATGTGAGATGGTACGGTGGTCGCCAGATCGGACCGGTGGATTTTCCCCCGGGTACTCTGGTTTCCTCCCACACGAATGACCACATACACGCTTTTATCCGCGGCAATGAGAGTGATTAATATAAGTTGTTAGAACTTGATTGGCAATCGTTGTAAA
Source organism: Archivesica marissinica (assembly GCA_014843695.1). Classification (NCBI taxonomy): domain Eukaryota; kingdom Metazoa; phylum Mollusca; class Bivalvia; order Venerida; family Vesicomyidae; genus Archivesica; species Archivesica marissinica. The sequence goes on from CM026393.1 coordinate 1,384,920, forward strand.
ATAAATAAAGTTTAAACTTTACTATGTAGTATGATAGCCGATAAATTTGTTTTATTAGAATCCTCCATGTAGTCTGTATGAGATTACGGTAACCAAGGACAATCATGGCTACAAGTGTACAGAGAACCAAACACCTGGAGACATGCAGGACGATATACAGTGACTGTTCAAACAGATGAGGAGCGTCCGATGTCAGAATCTGTTGCCGTCTTACGCTGTTTTGAAACAGATAAACGTGTTGGTAAGACTTACCTTGCTTAACCTTTGATGAACAGGCTTAGTAGGATTCTAGAGGAAGGTGTCAAGTATGTGTGTTATATAGAGGAAAATGTCAAGTATGTGTGTTATATAGAGGAAGGTGTCAAGTATGTGTGTTATATAGAGGAAGGTGTCAAGTATGTGTGTGTTATATAGAGGAAGGTGTCAAGTATGTGTGTGTTATATAGAGGAAGGTGTCAAGTATGTGTGTGTTATATAGAGGAAGGTGTCAAGTATGTGTGTGTTATATAGAGGAAGGTGTCAAGTATGTGTGTTATATAGAGGAAGGTGTCAAGTATGTGTGTTATATAGAGGAAGGTGTCAAGTATGTGTGTTATATAGAGGAAGGTGTCAAGTATGTGTATAGAGGAAGGTGTCAAGTATGTGAAACAAATGTTATATAGAGGAAGGTGTCAAGTATGTGTGTTATATAGAGGAAGGTGTCAAGTATGTGTGTTATATAGAGGAAGGTGTCAAGTATGTGTGTGTTATATAGAGGAAGGTGTCAAGTATGTGTGTGTTATATAGAGGAAGGTGTCAAGTATGTGCGTTATATAGAGGAAGGTGTCAAGTATGTGTGTGTTATATAGAGGAAGGTGTCAAGCATGTGTGTGTTATATAGAGGAAGGTGTCAAGTATGTGTGTTATATAGAGGAAGGTGTCAAGTGTGTGTGTTATATAGAGGAAGGTGTCAAGTATGTGTGTTATATAGAGGAAGGTGTCAAGTATGTGTGTTATATAGAGGAAGGTGTCAAGTATGTGTGTTATATAGAGGAAGGTGTCAAGTATGTGTGTTATATAGAGGAAGGTGTCAAGTATGTGTTTGTTATATAGAGGAAGGTGTCAAGTATGTGTGTTATATAGAGGAAGGTGTCAAGTATGTGTGTTATATAGGAAGGTGTCAAGCATGTTTGTGTTATATAGAGGAAGGTGTCAAGTATGTGTGTTATATAGAGGAAGGTGTCAAGTATGTGTGTTGTATAGAGGAAGGTGTCAAGTATGTGTGTTATATAGAGGAAGGTGTCAAGTATGTGCGTTATATAGAGGAAGGTGTCAAGTATGTGTGTGTTATAGAGGAAGGTGTCAAGTATGTGCGTTATATAGAGGAAGGTGTCAAGCATGTGTGTTATATAGAGGAAGGTGTGAAGTATGTGTGTTATATAGAGGAAGGTGTCAAGTATGTGTGTTATATAGAGGAAGGTGTCAAGCATGTGTGTGTTGTATAGAGGAAGGTGTCAAGTATGTGTGTTATATAGAGGAAGGTGTCAAGCATGTGTGAATTGTATAGAGGAAGGTGTCAAGTATGTGTGTTATATAGAGGAAGGTGTCAAGCATGTGTGTTATATAGAGGAAGGTGTCAAGTATGTGTGTGTTATATAGAGGAAGGTGTCAAGCATGTGTGTGTTGTATAGAGGAAGGTGTCAAGTATGTGTGTTATATAGAGGAAGGTGTCAAGCATGTGTGTGTTGTATAGAGGAAGGTGTCAAGTATGTGTGTTATATAGAGGAAGGTGTCAAGTATGTGCGTTATATAGAAGAAGGTGTCAAGTATGTGTGTTATATAGAGGAAGGTGTCAAGTATGTGTGTTATATAGAGGAAGGTGTCAAGTATGTGTTTGTTATATAGAGAAGGTGTCAAGTATGTGTGTTATATAGGAAGGTGTCAAATATGTGTGTGTTATAGAGGAGGGTGTCAAGTATGTGCGTTATATAGAGGAAGGTGTCAAGTATGTGTGTGTTATAGAGGAGGGTGTCAAGTATGTGCGTTATATAGAGGAAGGTGTCAAGTATGTGTGTGTTATAGAGGAGGGTGTCAAGTATGTGCGTTATATAGAGGAAGGTGTCAAGTATGTGTGTGTTATAGAGGAGGGTGTCAAGTATGTGCGTTATATAGAGGAAGGTGTCAAGTATGTGTGTGTTATAGAGGAGGGTGTCAAGTATGTGCGTTATATAGAGGAAGGTGTCAAGTATGTGTGTGTTATAGAGGAGGGTGTCAAGTATGTGCGTTATATAGAGGAAGGTGTCAAGTATGTGTGTGTTATAGAGGAGGGTGTCAAGTATGTGCGTTATATAGAGGAAGGTGTCAAGTATGTGTGTGTTATAGAGGAGGGTGTCAAGTATGTGCGTTATATAGAGGAAGGTGTCAAGTATGTGTGTGTTATAGAGGAGGGTGTCAAGTATGTGCGTTATATAGAGGAAGGTGTCAAGTATGTGTGTTATATAGAGGAAGGTGTGAAGTATGTGTGTTATATAGAGGAAGGTGTCAAGTATGTGTGTGTTATAGAGGAGGGTGTCAAGTATGTGCGTTATATAGAGGAAAGTGTGAAGTATGTGTGTTATATAGAGGAAGGTGTCAAGTATGTGCGTTATATAGAGGAAGGTGTCAAGCATGTGCGTTATATAGAGGAAGGTGTCAAGTATGTGTGTTATATAGAGGAAGGTGTCAAGTATGTGCGTTATATAGAGGAAGGTGTCAAGTATGTGTGTTATATAGAGGAAGGTGTCAAGTATGTGTGTTATATAGAGGAAGGTGTCAAGTATGTGTGTTATATAGAGGAAGGTGTCAAGTATGTGTGTTATATAGAGGAAGGTGTCAAGTATGTGTGTGTTATAGAGGAAGGTGTCAAGTATGTGCGTTATATAGAGGAAGGTGTCAAGTATGTGTGTTATATAGAGGAAGGTGTCAAGTATGTGTGTTATATAGAGGAAGGTGTCAAGTATGTGCGTTATATAGAGGAAGGTGTCAAGTATGTGTGTTATATAGAGGAAGGTGTCAAGTATGTGTGTTATATAGAGGAAGGTGTCAAGTATGTGTGTTATATAGAGGAAGGTGTCAAGTATGTGTGTTATATAGAGGAAGGTGTCAAGTATGTGTGTTATATAGAGGAAGGTGTCAAGTATGTGTGTTATATAGAGGAAGGTGTCAAGTATGTGTGTTATATAGAGGAAGGTGTCAAGTATGTGCGTTATATAGAAGAAGGTGTCAAGTATGTGTGTTATATAGAGGAAGGTGTCAAGTATGTGTGTTATATAGAGGAAGGTGTCAAGTATGTGTGTTATATAGATGAAGGTGTCAAGTATGTGTGTTATATAGGAATGTGTCAAGCATGTGTGTGTTATATAGAGGAAGGTGTCAAGTATGTGTGTGTTGTATAGAGGAAGGTGTCAAGTATGTGTGTTATGTAGAGGAAGGTGTCAAGTATGTGTGTTATATAGAGGAAGGTGTCAAGTATGTGTGTGTTATAGAGGAGGGTGTCAAGTATGTGCGTTATATAGAGGAAGGTGTCAAGTATGTGTGTGTTATAGAGGAGGGTGTCAAGTATGTGCGTTATATAGAGGAAGGTGTCAAGTATGTGTGTGTTATAGAGGAGGGTGTCAAGTATGTGCATTATATAGAGGAAGGTGTCAAGTATGTGTGTTATATAGAGGAAGGTGTGAAGTATGTGTGTTATATAGAGAGGAAGGTGTCAAGTATGTGTGTGTTATAGAGGAGGGTGTCAAGTATGTGCGTTATATAGAGGAAGGTGTGAAGTATGTGTGTTATATAGAGGAAGGTGTCAAGTATGTGCGTTATATAGAGGAAGGTGTCAAGCATGTGCGTTATATAGAGGAAGGTGTCAAGTATGTGTGTTATATAGAGGAAGGTGTCAAGCATGTGTGTTATATAGAGGAAGGTGTGAAGTATGTGTGTTATATAGAGGAAGGTGTCAAGCATGTGTGTGTTGTATAGAGGAAGGTGTCAAGTATGTGTGTTATATAGAGGAAGGTGTCAAGCATGTGTGTTATATAGAGGAAGGTGTCAAGTATGTGTGTGTTATATAGAGGAAGGTGTTAAGCATGTGTGTGTTGTATAGAGGAAGACCTGTGTCAAGTATGTGTGTTATATAGAGGAAGGTGTCAAGCATGTGTGTGTTGTATAGAGGAAGGTGTCAAGTATGTGTGTTATATAGAGGAAGGTGTCAAGTATGTGCGTTATATAGAAGAAGGTGTCAAGTATGTGTGTTATATAGAGGAAGGTGTCAAGTATGTGTGTTATATAGAGGAAGGTGTCAAGTATGTGTTTGTTATATAGAGGAAGGTGTCAAGTATGTGTGTTATATAGAGGAAGGTGTCAAGTATGTGTGTTATATAGGAAGGTGTCAAGCATGTGTGTGTTATATAGAGGAAGGTGTCAAGTATGTGTGTGTTGTATAGAGGAAGGTGTCAAGTATGTGTGTTATATAGAGGAAGGTGTCAAGTATGTGTGTGTTATAGAGGAGGGTGTCAAGTATGTGCATTATATAGAGGAAGGTGTCAAGTATGTGTGTGTTATAGAGGAGGGTGTCAAGTATGTGCGTTATATAGGAAGGTGTCAAGCATGTGTGTGTTATATAGAGGAAGGTGTCAAGTATGTGTGTGTTGTATAGAGGAAGGTGTCAAGTATGTGTGTTATATAGAGGAAGGTGTCAAGTATGTGTGTGTTATAGAGGAGGGTGTCAAGTATGTGCATTATATAGAGGAAGGTGTCAAGTATGTGTGTGTTATAGAGGAGGGTGTCAAGTATGTGCATTATATAGAGGAAGGTGTCAAGTATGTGTGTGTTATAGAGGAGGGTGTCAAGTATGTGCGTTATATAGAGGAAGGTGTGAAGTATGTGTGTTATATAGAGGAATGTGTCAAGTATGTGCGTTATATAGAGGAAGGTGTCAAGCATGTGCATTATATAGAGGAAGGTGTCAAGTATGTGTGTTATATAGAGGAAGGTGTCAAGCATGTGTGTTATATAGAGGAAGGTGTGAAGTATGTGTGTTATATAGAGGAAGGTGTCAAGTATGTGTGTTATATAGAGGAAGGTGTCAAGTATGTGTGTTATATAGAGGAAGGTGTCAAGCATATGTGTGTTATATAGAGGAAGGTGTCAAGTATGTGTGTTATATAGAGGAAGGTGTCAAGCATGTGTGTGTTATATAGAGGAAGGTGTCAAGTATGTGTGTTATATAGAGGAAGGTGTCAAGCATGTGTGTGTTGTATAGAGGAAGGTGTCAAGTATGCGTGTTATATAGAGGAAGGTGTCAAGCATGTGTGTGTTGTATAGAGGAAGGTGTCAAGTATGTGTGTTATATAGAGGAAGGTGTCAAGTATGTGCGTTATATAGAAGAAGGTGTCAAGTATGTGTGTTATATAGAGGAAGGTGTCAAGTATGTGTGTTATATAGAGGAAGGTGTCAAGTATGTGTTTGTTATATAGAGGAAGGTGTCAAGTATGTGTGTTATATAGAGGAAGGTGTCAAGTATGTGTGTTATATAGGAAGGTGTCAAGCATGTGTGTGTTATATAGAGGAAGGTGTCAAGTATGTGTGTGTTGTATAGAGGAAGGTGTCAAGTATGTGTGTTATATAGAGGAAGGTGTCAAGTATGTGTGTGTTTTATAGAGGAAGGTGTCAAGTATGTGCGTTATATAGAGGAAGGTGTCAACATATGTATGTTATATAGAGGAAGGTGTCAAGTATGTGTGTGTTATATAGAGGAAGGTGTCAAGTATGTGTGTTATATAGAGGAAGGTGTCAAGTATGTGTGTGTTATAGAGGAGGGTGTCAAGTATGTGCATTATATAGAGGAAGGTGTGAAGTATGTGTGTTATATAGAGGAAGGTGTCAAGTATGTGCGTTATATAGAGGAAGGTGTCAAGCATGTGCGTTATATAGAGGAAGGTGTCAAGTATGTGTGTTATATAGAGGAAGGTGTCAAGTATGTGCGTTATATAGAAGAAGGTGTCAAGTATGTGTGTTATATAGAGGAAGGTGTCAAGTATGTGTGTTATATAGAGGAAGGTGTCAAGTATGTGTGTTATATAGAGGAAGGTGTCAAGTATGTGTGTTATATAGAGGAAGGTGTCAAGTATGTGTGTTATATAGAGGAAGGTGTCAAGTATGTGTGTTATATAGAGGAAGGTGTCAAGTATGTGTGTTATATAGAGGAAGGTGTCAAGTGTGTGTTATATAGAGGAAGGTGTCAAGTATGTGTGTTATATAGAGGAAGGTGTCAAGTATGTGCGTTATATAGAGGAAGGTGTCAAGTATGTGTGTTATATAGAGGAAGGTGTCAAGTATGTGCGTTATATAGAGGAAGGTGTGAAGTATGTGTGTGTTTTATAGAGGAAGGTGTCAAGCATGTGCTATATATAGGAAGGTGTCAAGATATGTGTGTTATATAGAGGAAGGTGTCAAGTATGTACGTTATATAGAGGAAGGTGTCAAGTATGTGTGTTATATAGAGGAAGGTGTCAAGTATGTGCGTTATATAGAGGAAGGTGTCAAGTATGTGTGTTATATAGAGGAAGGTGTCAAGTATGTGCGTTATATAGAGGAAGGTGTGAAGTATGTGTGTGTTATATAGAGGAAGGTGTCAAGTATGTGTGTTATATAGAGGAAGGTGTCAAGTATGTGTGTTATATAGAGGAAGGTGTCAAGCATATGTATGTTATATAGAGGAAGGTGTCAAGTATGTGTGTGTTATATAGAGGAAGGTGTCAAGTATGTGTGTTATATAGAGGAAGGTGTCAAGTATGTGTGTTATAGAGGAAGGTGTCAAGTATGTGTGTTATATAGAGGAAGGTGTCAAGTATGTGTGTTATATAGAGGAAGGTGTCAAGTATGTGTGTTATATAGGAAGGTGTCAAGTATGTGTGTTATATAGAGGAAGGTGTCAAGTATGTGTGTGTTATATAGAGGAAGGTGTCAAGTATGTGTGTTATATAGAGGAAGGTGTCAAGTATGTGTGTGTTATAGAGGAAGGTGTCAAGTATGTGTGTTATATAGAGGAAGGTGTCAAGTATGTGTGTGTTATATAGAGGAAGGTGTCAAGTATGTGCGTTATATAGAGGAAGGTGTCAAGTATGAAAAAAATGTGTGTTATATAGAGGAAGGTGTCAAGTATGAAAAAACAAATGTGCGTTATATAGAGGAAGGTGTCAAGTATGTGTGTTATATAGAGGAAGGTGTCAAGATGTGTGTTATATAGAGGAAGGTGTCAAGTATGTGTGTTATATAGAGGAAGGTGTCAAGTATGTGTGTTATATAGAGGAAGGTGTCAAGCATTGTGTGTTATATAGAGGAAGGTGTCAAGTATGTGTGTTATATAGAGGAAGGTGTCAAGTATGTGTGTTATATAGAGGAAGGTGTCAAGTATGTGTGTTATATAGAGGAAGGTGTCAAGCATGTGTTGTTATATAGAGAAAGATGTCAAGTATGTGTGTTATATAGAGGAATGTGTCAAGCATGAAAAACAAATGTGTTATATAGAGGAAGATGTCAAGCATGTGTGTTATATAGAGGAAGGTGTCAAGTATGTGTGTTATATAGAGGAAGGTGTCAAGTATGTGTGTTATATAGAGGAAGGTGTCAAGTATGTGCGTTATATAGAGGAAGGTGTCAAGTATGTGTGTTATATAGAGGAAGGTGTCAAGTATGTGCGTTATATAGAGGAAGGTGTGAAGTATGTGTGTGTTTTATAGAGGAAGGTGTCAAGTATGTGCTATATATAGGAAGGTGTCAAGCATATGTATGGTATATAGAGGAAGGTGTCAAGTATGTGTGTGTTATATAGAGGAAGGTGTCAAGTATGTGCGTTATATAGAGGAAGGTGTCAAGTATGTGTGTGTTATATAGAGGAAGGTGTCAAGTATGTGTGTGTTATATAGAGGAAGGTGTCAAGTATGTGCGTTATATAGAGGAAGGTGTCAAGTATGTGTGTGTTATATAGAGGAAGGTGTCAAGCATGTGTGTGTTGTATAGAGGAAGGTGTCAAGTATGCGTGTTATATAGAGGAAGGTGTCAAGCATGTGTGTGTTGTATAGAGGAAGGTGTCAAGTATGTGTGTTATATAGAGGAAGGTGTCAAGTATGTGCGTTATATAGAAGAAGGTGTCAAGTATGTGTGTTATATAGAGGAAGGTGTCAAGTATGTGTGTTATTTAGAGGAAGGTGTCAAGTATGTGTTTGTTATATAGAGGAAGGTGTCAAGTATGTGTGTTATATAGAGGAAGGTGTCAAGTATGTGTGTTATATAGAGGAAGGTGTCAAGCATGTGTGTTATATAGAGGAAGGTGTCAAGTATGTGTGTGTTATATAGAGGAAGGTGTCAAGCATGTGTGTGTTGTATAGAGGAAGGTGTCAAGTATGTGTGTTATATAGAGGAAGGTGTCAAGCATGTGTGTGTTGTATAGAGGAAGGTGTCAAGTATGTGTGTTATATAGAGGAAGGTGTCAAGTATGTGCGTTATATAGAAGAAGGTGTCAAGTATGTGTGTTATATAGAGGAAGGTGTCAAGTATGTGTGTTATATAGAGGAAGGTGTCAAGTATGTGTTTGTTATATAGAGGAAGGTGTCAAGTATGTGTGTTATATAGAGGAAGGTGTCAAGTATGTGTGTTATATAGGAAGGTGTCAAGCATGTGTGTGTTATATAGAGGAAGGTGTCAAGTATGTGTGTTGTATAGAGGAAGGTGTCAAGTATGTGTGTTATATAGAGGAAGGTGTCAAGTATGTGTGTTATATAGAGGAAGGTGTCAAGTATGTGTGTGTTATAGAGGAGGGTGTCAAGTATGTGCATTATATAGAGGAAGGTGTCAAGTATGTGTGTGTTATAGAGGAGGGTGTCAAGTATGTGCATTATATAGAGGAAGGTGTCAAGTATGTGTGTGTTATAGAGAGGGTGTCAAGTATGTGCGTTATATAGAGGAAGGTGTCAAGTATGTGTGTTATATAGAGGAAGGTGTCAAGTATGTGTGTTATATAGAGGAAGGTGTCAAGCATGTGTGTTATATAGAGGAAGGTGTCAAGCATGTGTGTTATATAGAGGAAGGTGTCAAGTATGGTGTGTTATATAGAGGAAGGTGTCAAGTATGTGGGTTATATAGAGGAAGGTGTCAAGTATATGTGTTATATAGAGGAAAGTGTCAAGCATGTTTGTTATATAGAGGAAGGTGTCAAGTATGTGCGTTATATAGAGGAAGGTGTCAAGTATGTGTGTTATATAGAGGAAGATGTCAAGTATGTGTGTTATATAGAGGAAGGT
>CM026393.1:1395227-1418603 GCA_014843695.1 Archivesica marissinica
ATACACCAATAGGTTTCTACCTTGGGGATGGATACCCAAAATATGGGCTTCTCTAAGACCACTATTTGCAGTAAAAATATATATGAAACAATCATCCGACATTTATTCACCAGCCCACTGGGCCTTAAATAAGGAATGTGACACCAGTGAGTACCCATAGGCAGTGACCCACAACTAATACAAACATAAATCATACACCAATAAGTTTCTACCTTGGGGATGGATACCCAAAATATGGGCTCTTCCATATTACTATGTAATTTCAGAAATAAAAGTCGAAATTTGAACTTGATGAACGGCCCCTGGGCTCCTAAATAGGGAATGTGACACCCGTGACTACACATAGGCAGAGACCTACAACCAATACAAACATAACCCATACACCAATAAGTTTCTACCTTGGGGATGGATACCCAAAATAAGGGCTCTTCCGTATTACTATGTAATTTCAGAAATAAAAGTCGAAATTTGAACTTGATGAACGGCCCCTAAATAGGGAATGTGACACCAGTAACTACCCATAGTCAGGGAACTACAACCAATACAAACATAACCCATACACCAATAAGTTTATACCTTGGGGATGGATACCCAAAATATGGGCTTCTCTAAGACCACTATTTGCAGTAAAAATATATATGAAACAATTATCCGACATTTATTCACCAGCCCACTGGGCCTTAAATAAGGAATGTGACACCAGTAACTACCCATAGTCTGGGAACTACAACCAATACAAACATAATACATACACCAATAAGTTTCTACCTTGGGGATGGATACCCAAAATATGGCTCTTCCATATTACTATATAATTTCAGAAATAAAAGTCGAAATTTGAACTTGATGAACGGCCCCGCGGTCCCTAAATAGGGAATGTGACACCAGTGACTACCCATAGGCAGGGACCTACTACCAATACAAACATAAACCATACACCAATAAGTTTCTACCTTGGGGATGGATACCCAAAATATGGGCTTCTCTAAGACCACTATTTGCAGTAAAAATATATATGAAACAATCATCCGACATTTATTCACCAGCCCACTGGGCCTTAAATAAGGAATGTGACACCAGTGACTACCAATAGGCAGGGACCCACAACCAATACAAATATAAACCATACACCAATAAGTTTCTACCTTGGGGATGGATACCCAAAATATGGGCTCTTCCATATTACTATGTAATTTCAGAAATAAAAGTCGAAATTTGAACTTGATGAACGGCCCCTGGGCTCCTAAATAGGGAATGTGACACCCGTGACTACACATAGGCAGAGACCTACAACCAATACAAACATAACCCATACACCAATAAGATTCTACCTTGGGGATGGATACCCAAAATATGGGCTCTTCCATACTACTATGTAATTTCAGAAATAAAAGTAAACATTTGAACTTGATGAACTGCCACTGGGCCCCTAAATAAGGAATGTGACACCACTAACTACCCATAGTTAGGAACCAAAAATCAATACACACATAATACATACACCAATAAGTTTCTACCTTGGGGATGGATACCCAAAATATGGGCTCTTCCATATTACTATGTAATTTCAATAATAAAAGTCGAAATTGAACTTGATGAACGGCCCCTGGGCCCCTAAATAGGGAATGTAACACCAGTGACTACTCATAGACAGGGACCCACAACCAATGTAAACATAACCCATACACGGATCAGTTTCTACCTTGGGGATGGATACCCATTTTATGGGCTCGTCCATATCACTATGTAATTTTACAAATAAACATCGAAATTCGACCTTGGTGAACGGCCCCTGTGCCCCTAAATAGGGAATGTGACACCAGTGACGATGCATATACATGGACCCACAACTAATACAAACATAAACCATACACGGAAAAGTTTCTACCTTGGGGATGGATACCCATAATATGGGCTTCTCTAATGCCACTATTTGCAGTAAATATATATATATGAAACAAACAGTCGACAATTATTCACCAGCCCACTGGGGCTTATTTATGGAATGTGACAAAACTGACTATACATGGGTATGAGCCCGGGTCAAATAGGCACACACTACACATACGCAACACCTCATAGCTTGGGGATGGATACCCAATTTCTGGGTTCTTCCATATCACTATGTAATTTCAGAAATAAAAGTCGACATTCGACCTTGATGAACGGCCCCTGGGGCCTTAATTAGGGAATGTGACACCATTGACTATACATGGATATAAGCCCGAATCCACAGACACACATTACACATACGCCCATTTTTATACCTTGGATTTGGCTACCCAATGTATTGGCTCTTCCATATCACTATGTAATTTCTGAAATAATAGTCGTAATTCGACATTGATGAACGGCCCAGTGGCATTAAATAGGGAATGTGACACCACTGACTATGCATTAGTGTGAGCCCGTATCCAGTAGACCATAAGCCCAACTTTGTACATTAGAGTTGGATACCCAATTTAAGGGATTGTTTCATATTACTATGCAATTTCAGAAAAATGACAATATTATTGATCGACATATGTGGTAATAACCACATCTATGCACAGGAGGTGGACCCACAACCGCTGCACACGTAATATATACCAGCCCAACGTTCTACTTTGGGAATGAATTTTGTACACACTTCTAGATTTTTAATCTCTGTGAGCCGATCCCCACGTACACTATGGTGATACATATTTGGCTATCCGATCAATGCGCTTCCCAATGTCACAGTACAATATAACTAACCTGAAATGAAATTCCGACAGTATTGAACCACTGAGCCTCTAAGCAAAGCATGGGACACAACAATCTATACTTGGGCATGAACCCATAACCATTACCCACATACTGCACATAAGTTAAATTTCCTCCCTTGGTGTAAACATTATGTATTCAAATTATACATATAACGTGCAATATATGTGTAAACATGCCTTTAGCAAATGAAACGCTGTTTTCATGAGCTATAACATTTATTTTACAACGATTGCGAAGCAAGTTTTAACAACCTATATAAATCACTCTCGTTGGCGCGGATGAAAGCGGTATGACATATAGGAGGTCTCGTGTCGGTGCTTTACACCATGCACGTAAAAGAACCAGATGAGACTCTGGAATGGGTCTCTGTCTGTATCATGCACTATCCTCCAAAATCTAAAATGACTAATCTATTCAGGAGGCGTCGCTCATATGGGTAACCGGTAGCGACGATAAATAAACGTAAAAACACACACACACACACACACATGGTTAAAGCGATATTACAATGCACACAAACTGTATTTTTACACATAAATAACAATACAACTACAAATTCTTCCGAAATAATCCGAACATTAACTTTCAATCAATAAATAGTGTTTACGCGGTCTACACACTCTCAAACGTGAAAGTAGGATTTCATATAACGGACATGCAGCAGTACTCCTGAATTGACGTTGATTTATTATTTGAGTCTATACTAAATGTGTGATATTGTTGTTTAAAGAAAATGTAAATGATAATAAATATGCATTGTGAGATATAATGGTAAATCTATATCATAAAGTTGTTACACGCCATGTATTACGCATGGCTGTTGACCATATTTACATGCATTTGTAATGTCAACAGACGTCGTATATTTATTAGTTTCTGTGGCCAATCTTCTTAGGGAAAAACACTAAAATAGGAAAGTACATTCTGTAAAATTTTCATTTTTTCACCGATGTAGTGTCGCTTTAATTTTATTCGAAATAATTACATGCAACATATATCTGTATGTGCCACATGAAACCCAAAACACCCTGCAATATATAACCTATATCAACGAACAGAAAAGTATACATTTTCAGCTTGTGTTTTCAGTTTATATAGGTCTGCCAGTCGGAAGACACTGTACGTTGTCACGAGCCTCTCTTTCTTCTTATGTCTATTTTCCGATATATTTGCTCTAACCAGGGTCTATCCTATCGTAGACTCGCTGGAGTTGTCTAGGGGGTTTCTCTACGGTCCTTCAATAATGCTCTAACCAGGGTCTATCCTATCGTAGACTCGCTGGAGTTGTCTAGGGGGTTTCTCTACCGTCCTTCATATATCATAACTCAACACAGTCTATCATTTTCCTTGGTATAATATCATTTACAACAATCTCATTTATTTCAAATCTATAACATGTATCATATATTCGTGATATCTCGTATCTTATTATTCGCCTCACTATTTCCATGTGTTCATAATAGTTCTATGACTATACTAATTCCCTTCCTTTATCAAACTATTCCAATAGATATATTAGCCAAAACAATTGTTTCTTAAAAGGCCTAATTATCTTCCGTTCACGTATTTAATACTTCTTTAATATTTAAGAGTTAATACTTCTTTAAATATTAATTTTTCTAACTATCATAGAAACAGTTTATATTCGAATAGTGAGTTACATATTTCCTTAACGCCTCCATGGCTGGATAAAACTGCACTAATTTCTTCATCATTTTTCATAAAATTAACTACTATAACAGACATAACGGCGCCAAACATATGTGATGTTATATAATATTATTACATGTTTATCTGTCATCAAGAAAACGGCGATTATCTTATATAACTGACCACCTGCACTCGGTGGTGTCAACATATATTTTGCTCCCGCGCAAACAGAGAACTGATAATTTAGGCGCGAAAATAATAGCAGACGATTATACATAATACATAATAATCATAATCTTACATGGTTAACAATGTGTCATATATATAAATAAATAAATGTATTTATATAATACATTTCTATTTATATATGACAATAATTTATTCGTGCAAATATATTGTTTGTTTTTTCTATCGTTTGCACAACGCGAGGGACGAAAGGTCGCTGGTGATTTGAGACTTGCTACCGATGTGTACCCATCACGCATTAAAGTTTGAATATAGTCAATTTTGATGAAAGAAGCTGTACATTACAGACGGATCTGTAGTCCAGTGGTAACACGCTGGACTGGTAATCCAGGGGTCGCAGGTTCGATCCCCGTCTGACCATAATAAAATTAACAGTCTTTCAGAATATTAACAACCGCAGCAACGAGGACGACGATGGAAACCACAACTAACAACAACCAACTACAATTAGGGGTCGCATGTTCGATTCCCCGTCTGACCCTAATAAAATTAACAGTCTTTCATATGGGACTTTAAAACGAGGTCTCGTGTCGGTGCTTTACATCGTGCACGTAAAAGAACCAGAGGGGACTCTGGAATGGGTATCTGCCTGTTTCATTGCACTATCCTCCAACATTCTAAAATGACTAATCTCTTCAGGAGGCGTCGCTCATATGGGCAACCGGTAGCGACGATAAATAAACGTAACACACAAGCTAGACATTTAATGACAACATTTTGTGAATTTTTATTTCAAATTGTAATGGTTTACAGTTAGATTTTGCTAATCTTATATTGTTCTCCAGTTGTTATTCGTTGAGAAAGATCCCGGGTACCCATACAAAACGTATTTCAGGCACGGGCGGATACCGAGATTCGAACATACAGTGATGATGGGCACCTGAACTATTTCTGGAAGCCTGGCTGGTTTTCTCTAAGCATATGATCAGCATGTGACTCCAAGAAAGTACAGTTGGTCTATGAACCGCTGAGCGCGATACGAGTAACGCATCGTTCTTTATCAAAGGGAACAATCTGCTTCTTCCATTTAGTAATAGGCTTATCAATGGGAATATCTTAATGTTGTTGTCTTAAGTAATTCATTCCACAGCTTTCACAGTGTCTGTTTAGTGTCTAGATAGTGAATGATGGGGACCATATTTTACACACAAAGTGTGGGTGTGAATCCCACTGCATATGTAGTATTCTTTCATGTGATGAAACTGTCGAGTTGGCTTGCGGAAAGTCAGTGGTTCGACATGGTTACTGGTGCATGAATGAAATGCTGCTAGGAGGTGCACCCGGTGTCTTCTTACACCAATAACAGATGGATAGTCGTCATATGACATTAGCTGTCGGTGCAACTTTAAACCCCCAACAAACAAATAGTTAGAACTATTAAAATTATCACCCAAGATCCGCAACTTAATTCTCAGTCTGAAGCTGTTTATCAGTCAGTGTTTACAATTTATCTTTATTACAGTAATGTCCGTCCCTTCAAGTATATTTTCAGGAGAGAGAAACCGTAAGCTGTCACTTGCTTTCCGTCCACTAAGTGTTGTAAATAATAATGTACATGATAGAAAATAAATATGCTTAAACTAAGTATATTTTACTTCAAATGACTACACATATACGAACAATTGATTTCAATAATGTTTCAACTTAAATTGCCTTATTTCCTAATCATAGTCACATATTAACTTAAAAAACTACTCTTTCCTAAATATTACCTTAGAAATGACTGAAAATCTTGTATATGAAACATCATCTATGTGGGGAAGGACATTACGAGGATGGACATTACGGATAACCTTCCTTTTTTGTTAATATTTTTTTAATTCATACCGAACAAATGAAAATGAACTGTTGCCATGATGATAGGATGTTTTTGGCATCATACATCATATATTTTGCAGAAGAAATAATGGGGCGATTCATTTTCCTATCACAACTTATTTTAGATTTACTGTAGGATATATATATTTTTTCAAACTAAAAATATATCAGTTTATTATTCCTACCTGAACTAAAACATGGGATACAACCGTATTATAAACCATTACAAAGCATAAATGTGTTACCACGAAAACGTATTCAGTCATGATACAACTTCAAATTAAGGGCAATGGATTTTTCTAAATGATAAAAAAGGTTTTACCATCTTTCAATTTTGGAATGTGTTTGACATGCAAATAGTGAAAATATGCAATATTCATAATATGCAAACTAGCTTAATACACTTCATAATGTGCTAATATTTCGTAATGAACTTTTGCGCACATATACAACATATCAATTACTTTGACCAGCTGTATTTGTTATTCAAATAAATTCATTATTGTGGGTGGAATAAGCATATACAGTTACTGTTCTTGAACTTGCCCATTTACTGTGCACCAAACCAGCCATAAGTTTTTAATCTCACAGCCTCTGACCGCACGGCGTGCATACTCTGATATAATAGGGTGTCCGGGATTCCAACAAGTTCTTGTGTCCGTAATATGAACTGTCTGGCCCGTTATAATCACGCCACTGATGATCGTCGTTAAAATAACACCTACCAAATATAGTCAGTATATTTAAAACGACGCATTTCCTTTGCATAAGTTAGTACCTATTCCCTGTTCCACCACATTCACCTCAGTCACTGTTGTTGGGTTAACCTATTTCCAGTCCGACATCGAAGCAGCTGTTGGTGGTTTGCAACTATTGTCTATGGGATTACTGTAATCCATCTGAACAATTAATAAATACATAGTTACACATGTGATTAACAACGACAATGATTTTGGTTGTGATGATGATGATGACGGCGGCGACAACAACGATGTTGGTTGTGATGATGACGTCGACAACGAAAATGATGATTGTAGTGATGACGTTGATGATTGCGATGATTAAAATGATGCTGATGACGGCGACAACGATGATGATATGATGCTTGTGATAATGATGGTAATCGTGATGACGATGATGACTATTATGGTGATGACGTTGACGATTGTGATGATGACGATGGCGACGACGAAAACGATGATGACGATGAT
The DNA here is from genome assembly GCA_014843695.1 of Archivesica marissinica. Lineage (NCBI taxonomy): Eukaryota > Metazoa > Mollusca > Bivalvia > Venerida > Vesicomyidae > Archivesica > Archivesica marissinica. Next base: position 1,402,901 of record CM026393.1, read on the forward strand.
GATAATGATTATGAGGATGATGACGTCGACGACATTGACGACAACGATGGTGATGCTGATGATTGTGATGATGATGGCGATGATGTCGTCGTCGACGACGAAGACGATGTCGAATATAATGGTGATGACAATGACAACAAATAATGACGATTGTGGTGATGATGATGATTATGACAACGATGATTATGAGGATGACGTCGACGACGATGACAACGATGATGATTGTGATGCTGACGTTGATGATTGTGGTAATGGCGATGATGACGATGTTGAATGTAATGGTGATTACAACGACAACGATGATGACGAGTGTGGTGATGATAATGATGATGACGACGATGATGATAATGATGACGTCGACGACAATGACGACAACGATGATGATTGTGATGCTGATGATTGTGATAATGATTGTGACGCTGCTTGTGATGATGATGATGGCGATGATGACGTCGTCGACGACGAAGACGATGTCGAATATACTGGTGATGACAATGACAACAAATGATGACGATTGTGGTGATGACGACGGCGATGCCGACAACGATGATGAGTGTGATGCTGACGTTGATGATTGTGATAATGATTGTGGTGGTGGCGGTGCTGATGATGACAACGATGTTGAATGTAATTGTGATTACAACGACAACGATGACGAGTGTGGTGATGATGTTGATGATTGTGATGCTGATGATTGTGATAATGATGATGGTGGTGGTGGTGGTGATGATGATGATGACGATGATGCTTGTGTTGATTAATAAAGAAAAACAATTATGTCATTGTAATGATTGTGATTATGATGACGATACCTGTTTTCGCTAGCATGTTCCAGGAACATCACGGACGACGACGCCGATGATGATGATACTGATGACGATGATGCTTGTGTTGATTAATAAAGTGAAACAATTATGTTATTGTAATGATTGTGATTATGATGACGATGATGACGATACCTGTTTTCACTAGCATCTTCCAGGAACATCATTGCCCTGAAAAACAGTATGCTATATAATAACTGCTACATAACAGAACATAATTTTATTACTCAAAACATATGAATGCTACACGAGTTAATAACTGGCAAAACCATCAACCATAAACATATTATTGCAACAAATGGAAATGACATTGCACGATATCAGTATTGTAAGGGCCATATAATGAATGTAATTGTTTACAATTTATATTGAACTCCAGTTTGTATAGGCCATATCAAGTAAATTGACCTTTTAACTGATTTTCTTTAATGCAGTGAGCAAGGCATGTAACATGACTGTTTGCGGAGCGCATGGTGCATATTTGCCTGCTTGAGGGGGGGGGTGGACGGACGGACTAGTATGTTGGGTCCATATGCTGGACGGCACTGCCTTGTTCTCGGTGTGATGTTCCTGTGCACTTCTGCGAATGGACCCCTTTTCCGTTGTGAATTATTCGTTCACATTGTTACTGTAATTATTATTATATGTAACCCGTGCCTCCATTCCCAAGATACAAACCTATCCTTGTGTGTGTTATGTGTGAATTGGTTATGGGCCCACGTCTATGCATAGTCACTGGTGTCACATTCCTTAGTTAGGGCTCCAGGGTCCGTTCATCAAGGTCGAATTTCGACTTTTATTTCTGAAATTACATAATGATATGGAAGAGCCCATAGGTAGAAAGTAGAGCGTATATGTATTGTGTGCCTATTGGATCCAGGCTCACACTCATGCATAGTCAGTGGTATCACATTCCTTATTTAAGGCCAAGTGGGCTGGTGAATAAATGTCGGATGATTGTTTCATATATATTTTTACTGCAAATAGTGGTATTAGAGAAGCCCATATTTTGGGTATCCATCCCCAAGGTAGAAACTTAATGGTGTATGGGTTATGTTTGTATTGGCTGTGGGTCCCTGCCTATGGGTAGTCACTGGTGTCACATTCCCTATTTAGGGGCCCAGGGGCCGTTCATCAAGTTCAAATTTCGACTTTTATTTATGAAATTACATAGTAATATGGAAGAGCCCATATTTTGGGTATCCATCCCCAAGGTAGAAACGTATTGGCGTATGTATTATGTGTGTATTGATTGTGGGTCCCTGACTATGGGTAGTCAGTGGTGTCACATTCCTTATTTAAGGCCCAGTGGGCTGGTGAATAAATGTCGGATGATTGTTTCATATATATTTTTACTGCAAATAGTGGTATTAGAGAAGCCCATATTTTGGGTATCCATCCCCAAGGTAGAAACTTATTGGTGTATGGGTTATGTTTGTATTGGTTGTGGGTCCCTGCCTATGGGTAGTCACTGGTGTCACATTCCCTATTTAGGGGCCCAGGGGCCGTTCATCAAGTTCAAATTTCGACTTTTATTTCTGAAATTACATAGTAATATGGAAGAGCCCTTATTTTGGGTATCCATCCCCAAGGTAGAAACCTATTGGTGTAGGGGTTATGTTTGTATTGGTTGTGGGTCCCTGCCTATGGGTAGTCACTGGTGTCACATTCCTTATTTAAGGCCCAGTGGGCTGGTGAATAAATGTCGGATGATTGTTTCATATATATTTTTACTGCAAATAGTGGTATTAGAGAAGCCCATATTTTGGGTATCCATCCCCAAGGTAGAAACTTATTGGTGTATGGGTTATGTTTGTATTGGCTGTGGGTCCCTGCCTATGGGTAGTCACTGGTGTCACATTCCCTATTTAGGGGGCCCAGGGGCCGTTCATCAAGTTCAAATTTTGATTTTTATTGATGAAATTACATAGTAATATGGAAGAGCCCTTATTTTGGGTATCCATCCCCAAGGTAGAAACTTATTGGTGTATGGGTTATGTTTGTATTGGTTGTGGGTCCCTGCCTATGGGTAGTCACTGGTGTCACATTCCCTATTTAGGGACCCAGGGGCCGTTCATCAAGTTCAAATTTCGACTTTTATTTCTGAAATTACATAGTAATATGGAAGAGCCCTTATTTTGGGTATCCATCCCCAAGGTAGAAACTTATTGGTGTATGGGTTATGTTTGTATTGGTTGTGGGTCCCTGCCTATGGGTAGTCACTGGTGTCACATTCCCTATTTAGGGGCCCAGGGACCGTTCATCAAGTTCAAATTTCGACTTTTATTTCTGAAATTACATAGTAATATGGAAGAGCCCATATTTTGGGTATCCATCCCCAAGGTAGAAACTTATTGGTGTATGTATTATGTGTGTATTGCTTGTGGGTCCCTGTCTATGGGTAGTCAGTGGTGTCACATTCCTTATTTAAGGCCCAGTGGGCTGTTGAATAAATATCGACTATTTGTTTCTTATATATTTCAATTCAAATAGTGGAATTAGAGAAACCCATAGTTTGGGTATTCATCCCCAAGGTACAAACTTATCATTTGATGTACTATGTGCGTATTGGTTGTGTGTCCACGTCAATGGCTACTCACTGGTGTCACATTCCCTGATTAGGGTATTAGGGGCTGTTCAACAGGTAGAATTTCGACTTCTGTATCTGAAATTACATAGTGATATGGAGAGGGTATTTTGGGTATCCAATCCCAACCTCAAGGTAGAAAGTTGGGCTTATGTGTAGTCTGTGCCATTGGATCCGGGCTCACTCCCATGCAACCCGAGGTAAAACATGTGTAGACGGGTAAAGACATCGTATATATGACCGACTCATTCCCTTATCCGACTACTATGACACTGTTAGTCAAACATCTTTACAATTAAAGTGTACCTTGTCATGTGCGATGCTTGCTTTTCATCTACGGAACTCGTGCTGATATCCATCGCTGTGAAATTTATGTCACCAGAAAGCCTGGTGTAATGCGTCAACGCCGAATATACAAAATGTCTAGTAAATATTACCGGTAAAGGGACGCAAATCATTCTGATTTTGTGTACGACAGTTACGCCCCATTACCAATTTCCCATAATGCAACCTATTGCTCAAAACACTATTGATTGCTAGCTTGTTTTCACTGTAAGGGATAAGTTGAGCGGTAACAAACCACTAATTTTGATACTTCCGTTGAGGTTTGCCTGATATACGAAATGGAATATTGCCCGCGAAATGAACGAAATGTAATTGGCGTGTGTGAAATGGAATATTAAATCCAATATAAATGCAAAATAGGAGCATGAAATGACTTATTTTGTATTATATGTCGAATATTAATTGTATTTAATGAAAATCACAAAGGTTGCAATCAAATATATTAACATACATTAACATTAAATAAGATTTATAGCTAATTTCTCAAGTGTTTACTTGTCCCGCAGAATGTGCGGGTATTTGTGAAACTATGTTCCTTTGCAGTTATGCGATATTTGTCTGTTTGTTTTCTCGACAAATCCACAAGTGACAGTAGTTCCGATTTGTGTGTTGCAATTGACATTTTTTTGGTATGTCGACGAGTAGGACAAAATAGTTTGGTGATCATTCCTTAATGTTCTCGATGTCAGGCAGGCGTGTGTGGGTCCACATGATAATGCATTTTATTTTTCTGAATCTGCTAATGGTGAGTTTGCACAATATTCATGGTCTGGGATGCTATGTGTTTCTGACTATTAATACATGGATACACTGAATGGATGGGGATGTTGTGGAGGTTTGATAACGCACATATCAGCACGAATATGGTCCTGGTAGCGCACAGTCCAAACTGAGACCACACAGTCTTTGTCAAGGTATCTATATGTATGTTCCATTAATGTCAAACCCCTTCCGGGGACCTAGACATGTTTTCCTGGGCATGCTTAGCAGACCATAGCGGTTAACCAGTACTAAGCAATGTGTGTGAGGTGCCTTGCTCAATGACACTATATACGTGGTCTGACTGAGGATCGAACCCGGACCGTTCGATTCCAAATCGGACGCTCTACCATTGGACCACGGACGCCACACCGTCTGGAGAAAGGAGTTCAATTGTGACATAAAGCCGATGATGTGTGAATTTTGTCTTATTGGTAACCATTTCAATACAACATTTGTAGTTTAATTGATATATAGTATACTAGAGTGTTCATGTTATCGCAAGAATATTGCAAAAAGTATATATATTTTCATTACCTCATATGTTCATGCTATAAATGAAATTAGTTAAACATAGATTTGTTGTTGTTGTTGTTGTTGTTGTTGCTGGTGCTGCTGCTGCTGCTGCTGCTGCTGCTGCTGCTGGTGGTGGTGGTGGTGGTGGTGCTGCTGCTGCTGCTGCTGCTGCTGCTGCTGCTGCTGCTGCTGCTGCTGCTGCTGCTGCTGCTGCTGCTGCTGCTGCTGCTGCTGCTGCTGCTGCTGCTGCTGCTGATGATGATGATGATGATGTTGTTGTTGGTGGTGGTGTAGTTGCTACAATTAAATTAATATAAACACATACATTAATTGCAGATTTTTATGCTGTAAACCTTAATGAATTGTATGCGTTTGCGTGCGTGCGTGCGTGCGTGCGTGCGTGCGTGCGTGCGTGCGTGCGTGCGTGCGTGCGTGCGTGCGTGCGTGCGTGCGTGCGTGCGTGCGTGCGTGCGTGCGTGCGTGCGTGCGTGCGTGCGTGCGTGCGTGCGTGCGACCAACAAGCTTAGACTAATGCAATAGATGCCAAACACACGACCCAAGTCGGTTATACGACTATCTCGATCATACCACTCTCTCATAACTAATGCTAACAATCACTCAACTGACTAATATAATACGTCTGCGTGTGATACACACACATTCCACTACGTTGTATATATAGTTGTATATGATAACTATGTAGTTACAGACGGATCTGTAGTCCAGTGGTAACATGCTGGACTGGTAATCCAGGGATCGCAGGTTCGATCCCCCGTCTGACCATAATAAAATTAACAGTTTTTCAGATGGGACGTTAAACCGAGGTCTCATGTCGGTGCTTTACACCGTTCACGTAAAAGAACCAGAGGAGATTCTGGAATGGGTCTCTGTCTGTATCATTGCACTATCCTCCAAAATCTAAAATGACCAATCTCTTCAGCTGGCGTCGCTCATATGGGCAACCGGTTTAATGTTTATGTTTAATCCATATATATATATATAGGCAACCGGTAGCGACGATAAATAAACGTAACACACACAGGTAAGACCAATGTGCGTGTTAGCCATAACGAATATTAACCTAGTAAATCAAAGACATAATTGATAAAACTAATAAATATATATATAGTTCCTAAACATTTTTTGATCAGCGGTCTTACTCGAGAGCTTTTAAATGAAAGTGGTACGTGTGATGTATCCATGGAGGCATTGATGATGTTGGTTAACACTGGCAGAAGCTCATTTAGGCAAAATTTCAATAGCCATGTCGGAATAGGATCTACTTCGCAAGATTTATTTGGTGACTTTTTAATGGTTTTTTTCTACTTCATCCCCCGAAGCTAGATCGATTAATGTTCGATGGTTGGTCAGAAATGTTGTTGTGTTGATCGAAACCAGTTTGGTCATGCGCTATATTATGTCGTTTCGAATGGTTTCAACTTTATTAATGAAAGTGTGCTTGCCGGATGGAAGGGCAACTTCACTGGGGCCTTCAAGCAGGTGATTCGTAATTTTCTAGAGGCTATTCTGGTCACGCCCCCAAAATTCGACTCTAGGTTTTTGTAACATTTTGTTAACTATGGCACATTGATTCCTATAGATTTAATGGTCGATTGTAAGTTTGGTTTTGCGCAATGTACGCTCTAGTTTTCACCTGGTGTGTTTGGCTTCGTGTAGATCATCTGTGAACCATGGACAGGTGGGTCGTACTAGTATTATCTGTGTACGCATTAGGGCATGTTTATCAATTAAGGCCGATAATTCGTTGTTATAAGCAGAGACTAGATCCTCTGCGTCTTGGTTCTGTTCAATGCCATACAGAATATCTGATGTTCTAATGTCACTTTTGAAAGATTCTGGAAGTCGTGATAGCGCAGTGGTAGCGCGTTAGCTCCAGGTGCGAAAGGTCCGGAGTTCGAGCCCCACTGGAGCCGTACGATTGTACCCTTAGGCAAGGCATTTAAATTCCGCATTGCCTCTTCTCTTTCCCTCGTGGCGATGGGTTCCATCAGGAATGAGGTCTCAAGAGTGATTAATATAAGTGAAAAGAACTTGTTTCGCAATCGAGCTAAAATAAAATGTGTATGAACTAAATATTCTACATCAATGGATCGGAGTTTTCTGAAGGACACTGTTCTTCTGACAGGAACTGGTTTTGCTGCTCTAGCATTGAAAATAATAGCGAAGTGGTATTTTGCTATTTTTCCGTAACCACCTGACAGCCCCGTGTCAGTTACTACTACTTTAGAAACTGTTTTGTCCGTATCCCTAGTAACATGTAACATGTGTGGGTTCATGTACGTGCTGAACCATACCACAGGATTGCAATACACTATTGCATGTTATTGTAGCATGGTCACTGGGTATATCGAGATGGAAATTTAGTTATCGAGTTATGATTATGCTCTTGTTTGAAGTTGCATATTTTGACATAATTTCATACATCTATTCGATTTACACATATCCATTACACAGCAGCACGGACACTTGTAAAAACCTGTTTCGCAATCGAGCTAAAATAAGTTTGGATAAACTAAGCTAATAATTAAGAGTTTGCAGCTTGCCATATTGATCATGTCAGTCCCTAGTTGTTCTGCGGAGCTGCTTTTAAACTTTTACCACAACTAATTTTCACTACTTTCTTAAATTATGCTTTTAACTACTCATACTTTTAACTTCTTTGCGGTTTTTGACGCACAACATGTCTACGTCCCCGCGAGGTGTTCGACATAAAAGGAAGATAGATAGAAGATTATTGGTAGCATTGGTGTTGTTAACCTACATGTAGTATCATACAGTCTCCGGCCTGTCTGTACCATCACATCGGATGATGAGAATCGTGTGTACACCGTCGGAGAGTACGACCCGCTGCTCATGCCAGCCAGTCAGTCGGAATATTAAATTGTGTTGGTCTCTGTCCTAAACATGTGATAAATGCGCATGCGTATCAAACTTGACAGTGGGACTGACTGCTGCCGAGCTGAATGCTACTTTCGATTTATATGAAAACATTTAGCGAGAACAGGTCTTAACTAATTACAATTATGGGTCACCCATCCTGTTCAGTAAGTTTTATAAATTATCTGAATAGAAGGACACAAAAAACAAACTATTTATATTGAATATGTATTGTAAATTTTACGTTTTAATCATTTTCAAAACAGAAAGTAGAAACTTTGGAAAGGCGTATGACGTATGTTAATTTATCAAATTGACCACTGCAATTTCAGCCACTATTGAACTTCATAGCCTAAGTATTTTTCTTGAAAATCTCATTTTTGTGTACAGGTACAACAGGGCCAATACATTAGACAATGTTAGACACTCAAATATGGGGGGGGGGATTGCATAGTTGTGTATGTTTGATTTACTGTTGATTAGATGTGAGAGTTATACATATGAATCCTGTGTAACACTATATGAAATGAATCATCTTTGTAGAGTTGTTGACCACAGCCTGCTGCTCCATTTTAAATTAAAATAATTATGTACCATTGGCATAGGCTACCGGTAATTGGCTGTCTTAACAGTTTGTCTAATGCTTTTCGGTGAATGTCCTCTAGTCAGTCTCTTTTACGGCAAGTGGAATAATATTACTAAGTAAAATGATCATTTCTGCATTTAATGCAATTGTCTAAACTGAGATTGCATAACAAATGTTCAAAATCAAATACACATTCACTACTTGCTTGTGATTTCAACATGGCGTTAAAAAAATTACCTATTATCTGCCGACCTTGAAAATTCATGTAACAGAAATGTTGATTACAATTAAGTTCCAAAAAGCTAATTAACATTGGGCATAGTAATAATTGTTACTCGAAACGGAGGAATTTAGCACCCAACAAATTATGATTACTCTTCAATATGAGGTAAGTTGTGACATGGAGAGAAATGTCACTTAATGTGAATAGTGGCACACCATACTGTGTTGCTGCCAGTACAAATGTGAATAGTGGCACACCATACTGTGTTGCTGCCGATTTTACTGGCAAACCCATGTCTCTAACATCATGACATGCATATATTTTGTCAGTGCACTTAGTGAATAGACGCCAGGCTGGATTTGGGAAAAAATGGATGAAACTGAATTAGCATAAATAGTAAATATCTTGGACAATAGTATTTTTGAAGAATAAATGTTATGTAAAAATGCTGTAAGAGGAACACTATATTTGAATTGACCTGTAAAATGCACATTGTGACATTGTTGCATAACTATCACATGACCTTCCTCAGCAGAGATGAAATTTCTCAGTTTACAAAAGCAAACACAGATTTCACGCAACACATAAATGGGATTAATGAAAACATCACCAATTGCATACTTTCAAATAAAATGTGAAAATTTATCTGCTTTGCGCGCAGTTTGTTCTTTGATAAGTAATATGTGAACTCATAAGTACCAAAGCAGCAGTTTTAAATAGAAATGACGTCATTCGCGTTCCGGATATAAACAAAAAATCACGTGAATAAACAAAGGCATGTTGACGATATATTCCATTTATGTCAAACCCCTTTCAGGAACCTAGAAATGTTTTCCTGGGCAGGCGTAGCCAATCTGGTTTTCTACACTTGATTTGTACAGGGCCCACTCCAGAGCATTGTCATACAAAGTCAGTCTGTTGTGGTGGAGAAGACCACCCAAATTTCCTGGGTATAAACCAGTACCCAATTTTCCAACCTCTGCAAGCGACTGACAACTTTCTCAACATATGATATCTATCACTTGTCACTAGTGGCATCCGTGGTCCAGTGGTAGAGCGTCGGATTTGGAATCGAACGGTCCCGGGTTCGATACTCGGCCAGGCCACGTATGTAGTGCCATTGAGCAAGGCACCTCACACACATTGCTTAGTACCGCTTAGGTCGGCTAAGCCTGCCCAGGAAAACATGTCCAAGTCCCCGCGAGGGGTTTGACATTAAAGGAACATACATACATGATAGAGAGCAAACTAGTCCAAATATTTAAACTTGAAAAATGTGACATTTTACTATCAACTCATTTTTCAAATAACATATCGGGAATTGTTTTTATGTAAAGGTCTTATATATAGGACTAGGCGCAAACCTGCAGCCATGATGATAGCGGTGAAAAGCGAGTTCTAACAACTGCGTGCTAGACCACTCGACCACGGAGGCTAGTTAACCTATTCTAAGTAACTGTGTGAGGTGCCTTGCCAGTACAAACGTGCCCTGACTGAGTTATGGGAGAGTTTTATTTGCGGTTATGGGAGAGTTTTATTTGCGGTTATGGGAGAGTTTTATTTGCGGTTATGGGAGGTGTATTATTAGAAATAATCTCTGTAGCCTAGATGTAACCATATATATTTAAAAAGATAATACATGTAAAATAAAATACATATGTACATGTATTAGATTTAAATATTATAAAAACAATGTACATGTATGTAGAGTCTGCCTCCGTGGTCGAGTGGTTAAGGTCGCTGACTTGTATACCACAGTAACCTATCATCACTGATGGTCACGGGTTCTAGCCCCTCTCATGCCGTGTCTTATTTATATGAAAACGTTTGCAGTTTCTTACAGTGGTTTGTGCACCAAGTACTGGTCATCCGCTGGCGTCTATCCAATAAAGGTGTTGTTAGGTAAACTGCCCGTCAGCGATATAGCCCAAAATGGTGCTGATCAGGGGTAAAACCCAAACAAAGTTTGAACAAACTAACAATCAAATATGTATGTAGTTTCTGTTTCGAATTTATACTGTTTATTTAGATCTACCCGGTACTTGTATGTAGTTTCTGCTTCTGGTGGAAGTCGTGATAGCGCAGTGGATGAGCGTTCGCTTCAGGCGCGAAAGGTCCGGAGTTCGAGCCCCGCTGGAGCCGTTACGATTGTGCCCTTAGGCAAGGCATTAAATTCCACATTGCTTCTTCTCTCTCCCTCGTGGCGATGGATTCCATCAGGAATGAGGTCTCGAGAGTGATTAATATAAGTTGTAAGAACTTATTTCGCAATCGAGCTAAAATAAATTTGTATAAACTAGTTTCTGTTTCGAATTTATACGGTTTATTTAGATCTACTGTGATCCTGTGTCTATTTTAGTAATTTCTGAAAATCAGGTAACAAGGAAGTAGTTTATAACAGTTAGTCTAAATTGTTATGTGCTTGCCAAGTTGTCATAACAAAGTTTCTAAGCATGTACTATCTCATTTTATATCTCTTCCAAGGACATTTTGACCTTTAATATACTGAGGCCAACAAAATATCTTCTGGATTCTCAGTACCTGGAGCATTTTAAAATCCAGATAGATTTTCATGAAAACACGTAATAACGTTTCATTTTGCAGATTGTTTTCATTAACAATAAACCCTATGATGGAGCCAGCAAATCCATTTACTAATATTGATTACGATTGTGCCCTTAGGCAAGGCCTTTAAATTCCACGTTGACTCTTCTCTCTTCTTCGTGGCGATGGAATCCATCAGGAATGAGGTATCGAGAGTGATTAATATAAGTTGTAAGAACTTGTTTCGCAATCAAGCTAAATAAATTTGACTAACTAAATCTAACTAAATCAGCCGCGGCTGATCTGGATATATGTTGTTTGTACATTCCGTCCAATTCTTTCAGCAGGTTACGGGTTATCACAAAAACCAAAGCAGGTGTTTACATATCTCTAGTGTTCAAAGATGATCACAATGGGTAATATAATGAAAGACAACAGACCGCGATAACCGTTGATAACACACTTACGTCACTGTAACCCATATTAAAACACTGTCGTGACGTCATACCTTTGTACTTGCTGTCCATTATTATTGGACTGGTTTCAAAAGGCCAGACTATTATGGCAAATCCTAGGCGTAAATATACAAAATTAACAATTTTATTTAGTAGGATCCTGTTATATAAGTGTGTGTTTTAAGTAAGATAAAATCCTCAAACGGATCCAATATGTAGAATATTGGTACTGTCTTTGGCGCTACGTGCCTCATACAGTCCAATATTTTACATATTGGATCGTTTTCGGCTTATATCCTATATATACAAACTGATGCAAAATCTTGCAGACGCTATAGCAACTTCATGTATCCAAATTCAAGATGCATTGTTTCACTGTCCGATTGATCCCTCAATATGATTGGTCACTGTGATTTGTAATATTCATGTAATTCAAGTGGTCAATACTCAGGTGTAAATTCTGAGTGTCATATCTGGTGGCAAACAGGGAAATATCCTAGTATCTTCGTAACCGATTGAAAAAGGTCCTCATCAATACTCCCTGATTGGTCAATACTCGTTGATTTGTCAATACTTCCTGAGTGGTCAATACTCCCTGAGTGGTCAATACTCCCTGAGTGGTCAATACTTCCTGAGTGGAGTCAATACTTCCTGAGTGGTCAATACTTCCTGAGTGGACAATACTCCCTGAGTGGTCAATACTTCCTGAGTGGACAATACTTCCTGAGTGGTCAATACTCCCTGAGTGGTCAATACTCCCTGAGTGGTCAATACTCCCTGAGTGGTCAATACTTCCTGAGTGGACAATACTCCCTGAGTGGACAATACTTCCTGAGTGGACAATACTCCCTGAGTGGACAATACTTCCTGAGTGGTCAATACTTCCTGAGTGGTCAATACTTCCTGAGTGGTCAATACTCCCTGAGTGGACAATACTCCCTGAGTGGTCAATACTTCCTGAATGGTCAATACTTCCTGAGTGGACAATACTTCCTGAGTGGACAATACTCCCTGAGTGGTCAATACTCCCTGAGTGGTCAATACTCCCTGAGTGGACAATACTTCCTGAGTGGTCAATACTCCCTGAGTGGTCAATACTCCCTGAGTGGTCAATACTTCCTGAGTGGACAATACTTCCTGAGTGGACAATACTTCCTGAGTGGTCAATACTCCCTGAGTGGACAATACTTCCTGAGTGGAGTGGACAATACTCCCTGAGTGGTCAATACTTCCTAAGTGGTCAATACTTCCTGAGTGGACAATACTTCCTGAGTGGTCAATACTTCCTGAGTGGTCAATACTCCCTGAGTGGTCAATACTCCCTGAGTGGTCAATACTTCCTGAGTGGTCAATACTCCCTGAGTGGTCAATATTCCTGAGTGGTCAATACTCCCTGAGTGGTCAATACTCCCTGAGTGGACAATACTCCCTGAGTGGTCAATACTCCCTGAGTGGACAATACTCCCTGAGTGGACAATACTCCCTGAGTGGTCAATACTCCCTGAGTGGTCAATACCTAGTGGATTTGTGGTCAATAGCCTACTAAATTCAACATTGATTGTATTATTTTACTCCATCATATATGCTCTGCATTGTGCTGTAATGAGTTGCTAACTTTAGGATGTATTGGGACGAATATTCTGTGATTGCTATACCCTATAGGGTTTGAGTGTGACCCAAATATAATAAATATGTATTACAATAGTCGTTGCAGGTCTATCTAATAAATGTATATATTTCAATAGTCGTTGCGGGTCTATCTAATAAATATATATATTACAATAGTCATTGCGGGTCTATCTAATAAATGTATATATTACATAGTCATTGCGGGTCTATCTAATAAATGTATATATTACATAGTCATTGAGGGTCTATCTAATAAATGTATATATTACATAGTCATTGCGGGTCTATCTAATAAATGTATATATTACATAGTCATTGCTGGTCTATCTAATAAATGTATATATTACATAGTCATTGAGGGTCTATCTAATAAATGTATATATTACATTGTCATTGAGGGTCTATCTAATAAATGTATATATTACATAGTCATTGAGGGTCTATCTAATAAATGTATATATTACATAGTCATTGAGGGTCTATCTAATACATGTATATATTACATAGTCATTGAGGGTCTATATAATACATGTATATATTACAATAGTCATTGAGGGTCTATCTAATACATGTATATATTACATAGTCATTGAGGGTCTATCTAATAAATGTATATATTACATAGTCATTGAGGGCTATCTAATATATGTATGTATTACAATAGTCATTGAGGGTCTATCTAATACATGTATATATTACATTGTCATTGAGGGTCTATCTAATAAATGTATATATTACATTGTCATTGAGGGTGTGGAGTGGTGTGGATCAGCATTGAGTGGTGTGGTGTGGAGCAGCATTGAGTGGTGTGGAGTGGAACAGCATTGAGTGATGTGGAGTGGAGTGATGTGGAGTGGTGTGGAGCAGCATTGAGTGATGTGGAGTGGTGTGGAGCAGCATTGAGTGATGTGGAGTGGTGTGGAGCAGCATTGAGTGGTGTGGAGCAGCATTGAGTGATGTGGAGTTGTGTGGAGGAGCATTGAGTGGTGTGGGGTGGAGCAGCATTGAGTGATATGGAGCAGCATTGAGTGATGTGGAGTTGTGTGGAGGAGCATTGAGTGGTGTGGAGTGGAGCAGCATTGAGTGATGTGGAGTGGAGAAGCATTGAGTGATGTGGAGCAGCATTGAGTGATGTGGAGTGGAGCAGCATTGAGTGGTGTGGAGCAGCATTGAGTGGTGTGGAGTGGAGCAGTATTGAGTGGAGTGTAGTAGCATTGAGTGGAGTGGAGCAGCATTTAGTGGTGTGGGGTGGAGCAGCATTGAGTGGTGTGGAGCAGCATTGAGTGATGTGGAGTTTTGTGGAGCAGCATTGAGTGGTGTGGAGTGGAGCAGCATTGAGTGATGTGGTGTGGAGCAGCATTGAGTGATGTGGAGTGGAGCAGCATTGAGTGGTGTGGAGTGGAGCAGCATTGAGTGATGTGGAGCAGCATTGAGTGGAGTGTAGTAGCATTGAGTGGAGTGGAGCAGCATTGAGTGGAGTGGTGTGGAGCAGCATTGAGTGGTGTGGAGTGGAGCAGCATTGAGTGGTGTGGAGCAGCATTGAGTTGTGTGGAGTAGCATTGAGTGGTGTGGAGTGGAGCAGCATTGAGTGGTGTGGTGTGGAGCAGCATTGAGTGATGTGGAGTGTGTGGAGCAGCATTGAGTGGTGTGGAGTGGAGCAGCATTGAGTGGTGTGGAGCAGCATTGAGTGGAGTGGAGCAGCATTGAGTGGTGTGGAGTGGAGCAGCATTGAGTGGTGTGGTGTGGAGCAGCATTGAGTGGTGTGGAGTGGAGCAGCATTGAGTGGTGTGGAGCAGCATTGAGTGGTGTGGAGCAGCATTGAGTGGTGTGGAGTGGAGCAGCATTGCGTGGTGTGGAGCAGCATTGAGTGGTGTGGAGTGGAGCAGCATTGAGTGGTGTGGAGTGAAGCAGCATTGAGTGGTGTGGAGTGGAGCAGCATTGAGTGGTGTGGAGTGGAGCAGCATTGAGTGGTGTGGAGTGGAGCAGCATTGAGTGGTGTGGAATGGAGCAGCATTGAGCAGCGTGGCGGAGGTTTGCTATCCTGGATTGCTTTTTCTTATTAATTGTGTTTTTATTTTCAGTATGAGAATTTGTACTAATGAATATGGCCTCTCCCGGTAAAGCATGTGAGCCAGGAGTAGGTGATCATGAAGATGGAAGTGGCAAAAACCAAGTAGAAATCTCTGACAATGTAGGTACATCAGAGCGCAGTAGATCAGCAAATACTACGACGGGAGCTGATGGAGGTAATGTACAGGTCACTGGACCGCATGGATCATCATACAAACCTAGAACGCCAGCTGATGGAGGTAATGTACAGGTCACTGAACCGCAAGG
>CM026393.1:1419603-1477022 GCA_014843695.1 Archivesica marissinica
ACACATTACATGTATGTATACACCATCAACTTCAATAAACATACACATTACATGTATGTATACACCATCAACTTCAATAAACATACACATTACATGTATGTATACACCATCAACTTCAATAAACATACACATTACATGTATGTATACACCATCCACATTACATGTATGTATAACCATCAACTTCAATAAACATACACATTACATGTATGTATACACCATCAACTTCAATAAACATACACATTACATGTATGTATACACCATCAACTTCAATAAACATACACATTACATGTATGTGTACACCATCAACTTCAATAAACATGCACATTACATGTATGTATACACCATCAACTTCAATAAACATACACATTACATGTATGTATACACCATCAACTTCAAGTGAACAATTGTCCTGACTTTCAGATCAGATAACTGTTCTCGAGTTATGCACCCTTTGTAGTTCACTATAGTACAATCTCGAGTTATGCATGCACCCTTTGTAGTTCACTATAGTACAATATATAATGCTCATGCAAATTATTTTATCCTCGGTATCGATCACCATTTTCAGGTGAATACTCGTAGGTATCATACTGTAGGTATGTATCCTAACATAGGTATGTATCCTAATGTAGGTATGTATCCTAACATAGGTAGGTATCCTAACATAGGTAGGTATCCTAACATAGGTAGGTATCCTAACATAGGTAGGTATCCTAACATAGGTAGGTATCCTAATGTAGGTATGTATCCTAATGTAGGTAGGTATCCTAACATAGGTATGTATCCTAATGTAGGTATGTATCCTAATGTAGGTAGGTATCCTAACATAGGTAGGTATCCTAACATAGGTATGTATCCTAATGTAGGTATGTATCCTAATGTAGGTATGTATCCTAACATAGGTAGGTATCCTAACATAGGTATGTATCCTAATGTAGGTATGTATCCTAACATAGGTATGTATCCTAATGTAGGTATGTATCCTAACATAGGTATGTATCCTAATGTAGGTATGTATCCTAACATAGGTAGGTATCCTAATGTAGGTATGTATCCTAACATAGGTATGTATCCTAATGTAGGTATGTATCCTAACATAGGTATGTATCCTAATGTAGGTAGGTATCCTAACATAGGTATGTATCCTAATGTAGGTATGTATCCTAACATAGGTAGGTATCCTAACATAGGTAGGTATCCTAACATAGGTAGGTATCCTAACATAGGTATGTATCCTAACATAGGTAGTATCCTAATGTAGGTAGGTATCCTAACATAGGTAGGTATCCTAACATAGGTAGGTATCCTACATAGGTAGGTATCCTAACATAGGTAGGTATCCTAATGTAGGTAGGTATCCTAATGTAGGTAGGTATCCTAACATAGGTAGGTATCCTAACATAGGTATCCTACATAGGTAGGTATCCTAACATAGGTAGGTATCCTAATGTAGGTAGGTATCCTAACATAGGTATGTATCCTAATGTAGGTAGGTATCCTAATGTAGGTATGTATCCTAATGTAGGTAGGTATCCTAACATAGGTAGGTATCCTAACATAGGTAGGTATCCTAATGTAGGTAGGTATCCTAATGTAGGTAGGTATCCTAACATAGGTAGGTATCCTAACATAGGTATGTATCCTAACATAGGTATGTATCATAATGTAGGTATGTATCCTAACGTAGGTATGTATCCTAACATAGGTAGGTATCCTAACATAGGTATGTATCCTAACATAGGTATGTATCCTAACATAGGTAGGTATCCTAACATAGGTAGGTATCCTAACGTAGGTATGTATCCTAACATAGGTATGTATCCTAACATAGGTATGTATCCTAATGTAGGTAGGTATCCTAACATAGGTATGTATCCTAATGTAGGTAGGTATCCTAACATAGGTAGGTATCCTAACATAGGTATGTATCCTAATGTAGGTAGGTATCCTAACATAGGTAGGTATCCTAATGTAGGTAGGTATCCTAACATAGGTAGGTATCCTAACATAGGTATGTATCCTAACATAGGTATGTATCCTAACATAGGTAGGTATCCTAACATAGGTATGTATCCTAACATAGGTAGGTATCCTAACATAGGTAGGTATCCTAATGTAGGTAGGTATCCTAACATAGGTAGGTATCCTAACATAGGTAGGTATCCTAACATAGGTATGTATCCTAACATAGGTATGTATCCTAACATAGGTAGGTATCCTAACATAGGTATGTATCCTAACATAGGTAGGTATCCTAACATAGGTAGGTATCCTAATGTAGGTAGGTATCCTAACATAGGTAGGTATCCTAACATAGGTAGGTATCCTAACATAGGTATGTATCCTAACATAGGTATGTATCCTAACATAGGTAGGTATCCTAACATAGGTATGTATCCTAACATAGGTAGGTATCCTAATGTAGGTATGTATCCTAATGTAGGTAGGTATCCTAATGTAGGTATGTATCCTAACATAGGTAGGTATCCTAATGTAGGTAGGTATCTTAATGTAGGTATGTATCCTAACATAGGTATGTATCCTAACATAGGTATGTATCCTAACATAGGTATGTATCCTAACATAGGTAGGTATCCTAACGTAGGTAGGTATCCTAACATAGGTAGGTATCTTAATGTAGGTATGTATCCTAACATAGGTAGGTATCTTAATGTAGGTATGTATCCTAATGTAGGTAGGTATCCTAATGTAGGTATGTATCCTAACATAGGTAGGTATCCTAACATAGGTAGGTATCCTAACATAGGTAGGTATCCTAATGTAGGTAGGTATCATAACGTAGGTAGGTATCATAATGTAGGTAGGTATCCTAATGTAGGTATGTATCATAATGTAGGTATGTATCCTAATGTAGGTATGTATCATAATGTAGGTATGTATCCTAATGTAGGTATGTATCCTAATGTAGGTATGTATCATAATGTAGGTATGTATCCTAATGTAGGTATGTATCATAACGTAGGTATGTATCATAATGTAGGTATGTATCATAATGTAGGTATGTATCCTAATGTAGGTAGGTATCCTAATGTAGGTATGTATCATAATGTAGGTATGTATCCTAATGTAGGTAGGTATCCTAATGTAGGTATGTATCATAATGTAGGTATGTATCATAATGTAGGTATGTATCCTAATGTAGGTATGTATCATAATGTAGGTATGTATCATAATGTAGGTATGTATCATAATGTAGGTATGTATCCTAATGTAGGTAGGTATCCTAATGTAGGTATGTATCATAATGTAGGTATGTATCATAATGTAGGTATGTATCATAATGTAGGTATGTATCATAATGTAGGTAGATATCATAACGTAGGTAGGTATCATAACGTAGGTAGGTATCATAACGTAGGTATGTATCATAACATAGGTAGGTATCATAACGTAGGTAGGTATCATAATGTAGGTATGTATCATAATGTAGGTAGGTATCCTAATGTAGGTATATATCCTAATGTAGGTATGTATCCTAATGTAGGTATGTATCATAATGTAGGTATGTATGATAATGTAGGTATGTATCCTAATGTAGGTATGTATCCTAATGTAGGTATGTATCCTAATGTAGGTATGTATCATAATGTAGGTATGTATCCTAATGTAGGTATGTATCATAATGTAGGTATGTATCATAATGTAGGTATGTATCATAATGTAGGTATGTATCATAATGTAGGTATGTATCCTAATGTAGGTATGTATCCTAATGTAGGTATGTATCATAATGTAGGTATGTATCATAATGTAGGTATGTATCATAATGTAGGTATGTATCATAATGTAGGTATGTATCATAATGTAGGTATGTATGATAATGTAGGTATGTATCATAATGTAGGTATGTATCCTAATGTAGGTATGTATCATAATGTAGGTATGTGTCCTAATGTAGGTATGTATTATAATGTAGGTATGTATCATAATGTAGGTATGTATCCTAATGTAGGTATGTATCCTAATGTAGGTATGTATCCTAATGTAGGTATGTATCATAACGTAGGTATGTATCATAATGTAGGTATGTATCATAATGTAGGTATGTATCATAATGTAGGTATGTATCCTAATGTAGGTATGTATCATAATGTAGGTAGATATCATAACGTAGTTAGGTATCATAACATAGGTACGTATCCTAATGTAGGTAGGTATCATAACGTAGGTATGTATCATAATGTAGGTATGTATCATAATGTAGGTATGTATCCTAATGTAGGTAGGTATCATAACGTAGGTAGGTATCCTAATGTAGGTAGGTATCCTAATGTAGGTATGTATCATAATGTAGGTAGGTATCCTAACGTAGGTAGATATCATAACGTAGTTAGGTATCATAACATAGGTACGTATCCTAATGTAGGTAGGTATCATAACGTAGGTACG
Source organism: Archivesica marissinica (assembly GCA_014843695.1). Classification (NCBI taxonomy): domain Eukaryota; kingdom Metazoa; phylum Mollusca; class Bivalvia; order Venerida; family Vesicomyidae; genus Archivesica; species Archivesica marissinica. The sequence goes on from CM026393.1 coordinate 1,424,014, forward strand.
TATCGTAATGTAGGTAGGTATCCTAGCGTCGACTGAACAAGCATATAATATTTTCGGAACTTTCGCGTCCGATAACGCTCGTTTGAGTTAAATGTATGCCCATTCTTGTACACAATAGTGAATCTGAACCTTATGTGAGGCTGTCGACAAGGTTACCCGTAAACTGATAAATAAATGGTAGAACTTAGAGCTGTATCATATCTGTGTGAAAACCTTAATTTTGTCAAAGCCATTTATATGTTCACCAAAACACTGTTGATTGACAATGTCTGACAATACCAGCCCACCAAAACACTGTTGGTTGACAATGTCTGGCAATACCAGCCCACCAAAACACTGTTGATTGACAATGTCTGGCAATACCAGGTTGGCTGCTTAATGGAGGTGACCACTAACAGAGGTTTGACTGTACATGACACAATGTTGGACAACAGGACCACCATACTGTCCAACCAAAAAGATAGAGAGAGCGAGAAACAGATTGGATATATAAAATCAGATTTGCTGTTGCTTGTAACATATGTGACTACGATCACATTAGATGCATGAAAATAACAGCAGTTTGGTTGACATCATTTATGTTTATCTGATTCTTCAGTATTACAGGCACCACTAAAAGATATTACAACAATCTTTGCAGATGAGAACAATGGCAGTGAAGTAGATATGTGTGCCGAGGCGTGTTTGCAGGGATATATTTCTTTTGTTGAAGAAACTCTTCTTCAGAGAACTAAAAGGTTGGATGTTCACCTGATCTGTCGCAATTCGAAGAACTCCGATCGCATATGTTCTATGTTCAAGAACTATGTAGTAAAGCAGCAAGAACATTTACAAAGGAAATCCAAAGAATCTAGTGCGTCACATGCCAGTGATGCCACCGAGAGCCAACATGCATCTGTAAAGGTACAAGACTATTTGCAGATGTTGATAACAATTCCAGCATGCATGTGATACATTGCATTTATATATGTCTATAGGTTCCATAGTAGAATTATCCACAGGATTTTATGGAAGAAGTGATATATAAATTACAGTTTACGTACATCTTTCTGACTACATTATCTATCATATACTCTACTACATCTCTCATTACACACTCTACTATATATCTCATTACACACTCTACTATATCTCCCATTACACACTCTACTATATCTCCCATTACACACTCTACTACATCTCCCATTACACACGCTACTATATATCTCATTACACACTCTACTATATCTCCCATTACACACTCTACTATATCTCCCATTACACACTCTACTATATCTCCCATTACACACGCTACTATATCTCCCATTACACACTCTACTGCGTCTCTCATTACACACTCTACTACATCTCCCATTACACACTCTACTATATCTCTCATTACACACTCGACTATATCCCTCATTACACACTCTACTATATCTCCCATTACACACTCTACTGCATCTCTCATTACACACTCTACTACATCTCCCATTACACACTCTACTGCATCTCTCATTACACACTCTACTATATCTCTCATTACACACTCTACTATATCTCCCATTACACACTCTACTACATCTCTCATTACACACTACTATATATCCCATTACACACTCTACTATATCTCTCATTACACACTCTACTATATCTCTCATTACACACTCTACTACATCTCTCATTACACACTCTACTATATCTCTCATTACACACTCTACTATATCTCTCATTACACACTCTACTATATCCCTCATTACACACTCTACTACATCTCCCATTACACACTCTACTATATCTCTCATTACAAACTCTACTATATCCCTCATTACACACTCTACTATATCCCTCATTACACACTCTACTATATCTCTCATTACACACTCTACTATTTCTCTCATTACACACTCTACTACATCTCCCATTACACACTCTACTATATCTCTCATTACACACTCTACTACATCTCTCATTACACACTCTACTATATCTCCCATTACACACTCTACTATATCTCTCATTACACACTCTACTATATCCCTCATTACACACTCTACTACATCTCCCATTACACACTCTACTATATCTCTCATTACAAACTCTACTATATCCCTCATTACACACTCTACTATATCCCTCATTACACACTCTACTACATCTCCCATTACACACTCTACTACATCTCCCATTACACACTCTACTATATCTCTCATTACACACTACTATTTCTCTCATTACACACTCTACTACATCTCCCATTACACACTCTACTATATCTCTCATTACACACTCTACTATATCCCTCATTACACACTCTACTATATCTCCCATTACACACTCTACTATATCTCCCATTACACACTCTACTATATCTCCCATTACACACTCTACTACATCTCTCATTACACACTCTACTATATCTCTCATTGCACACTCTACTATATCTCCCATTACACACTCTACTAAATCTCCCATTACACACTCTACTATATCTCTCATTACACACTCTACTACATCTCTCATTACACACTCTACTATATCTCCCATTACACACTCTACTGCATCTCTCATTACACACTCTACTATATCTCTCATTACACACTCTACTATATCCCTCATTACACACTCTACTGCATCTCTCATTACACACTCTACTATATCTCCCATTACACACTCTACTATATCTCCCATTACACACTCTACTATATCTCTCATTACACACTCTACTATTTCTCTCATTACACACTCTACTATATCTCTCATTACACACTCTACTATATCTCTCATTACACACTCTACTACATCTCTCATTACACACTCTACTATTTCTCTCATTACACACTCTACTATATCTCTCATTACACACTACTATATCTCTCATTACACACTCTACTATATCTCTCATTACACACTCTACTATATCTCTCATTGCACACTCTACTATATCTCCCATTACACACTCTACTATATCTCCCATTACACACTCTACTATATCCCCCATTACACACTCTACTATATCCCTCATTACACACTATACTACATCTCTCATTACACACTCTACTATATCTCTCATAATGTACAAATACAGTCAAACCTGTCTTAAACAGCCAACAAAGGGAATTACATAAAGTGGCTGCTTAGCACATGTGGCTGCTTAATAGAGGTCAAATGTATAACAAAAGAACATTTTGGGAATCGGGATACTGGCTGCTTAATACAGGTTGGCTGCTTAATGGAGGTGACCACTAACAAAGGTTTGACTGTACATGACACAATGTTGGACAACAGGACCACCATACTATCCAACCAAAAAGATAGAGAGAGCGAGAAACAGATTGGATATATACAATCAGGGTTGCTGTTGCTTGTAACATATGTGACTACGATCACATTAGATGCATGAAAATAACAGCAGTTTGGTTGACATCATTATATGTTTATCTGATTCTTCAGTATTACAGGCACCACTAAAAGATATTACAACAATCTTTGCAGATGAGGACAATAGCAGAGAAGTAGATATGTGTGCCGAGGCGTTTTTGCAGGGATATATTTCTTTTGTTGAAGAAACTCTTCTTCAGAGAACTAAAAGGTTGGATGTTCACCTGATCTGTCGCAATTCGAAGAACTCCGATCGAATATGTTCTATGTTCAAGAACTATGTCAGTCTTCACGAAACTGCTTGAATTAACACAGGACATTCGGTCAGAAAGGATAAAAATTTCTGTCTGACCGAAGAAAAATCTGTCTGACCGAATAATTTCTTAATTTGGCGTAGAGCAAGTAACACAATATTTCACATATACTTTAACGGTTACTGCATCCAGCTATGAAAGTGTTATGATTTTTAATGTTAACATTAGTTGATGGACGCGACTCCACGGTGCTGAAATCACAGCAGGCTTTGCACTTCATCACATCCATCGAATAATCAAACATAAGCCACTCTTTCCACGCCTCACACAACTTTCATTCTTTCCTATGCTCCTCATATTTTCTTGATTTTACAGCCGGATCTTGCTTTGTAACATTCTTCCTATTTTGGCCAGGCTTGGCCCCTTCAAAGAATCATAACTGGCCGAACATGTTTTAAAGTAATACAAAAAAATATAATGAAAACAAAATCACCGTTTAGCAATAGGGATTCAAATCTTCTTTCCTTTTATTATTCGTCAGCGAAGGTCAGACGGTGTTATTGATATAGTGGTCTGGGATTGGTTGAAAAAGTGTAGGGAAGCCCTTAAGAGTTATTGATACATGAACTGATTGGCTGTGTAGGTCAAATAGTGAAAATGACTTCTAAATATTAAAATACAATATATGAGCTGCATTTTGGAGTATTTAAAAAATATGTGCAGACTATTTGGTGACAAATAAACAGCATATTATAAATACAGGTATCAGTGCCACATTCACCACCAAATTACCTTCAGAGTAGGGGGTGGGTGCCTTTAGTGGGAAATTTTAAAAAATCCAATTGGTCAACCCCGTTGAAATTTGACATGTTCCTGTGGCTCAAAGGTCAGTCTGTTGAAAACTACTGTCTTTTGTGCCAAACTATTTTTGGGGAAATCTAATGGCACTGTGTGTTATAATGGTGGCCAATGGAAATTGCAATAGCGGTGTCTGACCTGCTACATTGTGTATGTCGCGAAAACATGTTACAGCAGTGTTAGATCTAACCATCCGTATTATTGGTTGAAACTAGAATCGCTTGTAGGTGTTCCGTTAGGGTCATCGCGGTATATAAAAAATGTAACACGATGGCACGATGTCGATGGTACGATAGCACGATGTCGATGGCACGATGTCGATGGTACGATGTCGATGGTACGATGGCACGATGATAATAACACATCGTACCATCGACATCGTACCATCGACATCGTGCCATCGTACCATCGTGCCATCGTACCATCGACATCGTACCATCGCCTTTTTGTGGCAATCAAGCGCTTTCATGCAGTAAAGCGTCTATTGCATCCGATGTTGACAAGTGGGAAAAATACAAACAAGTCGTCTGATGAAGAAGGTAAGCGAATTTGTTGACTTTAAAGGTATATAGATTGGTAATATACATGAATAAATAGCAAAGGCATATCGGTGAATATTCAATGATTATATATATATATATTACTGTTGAGTGTATCTCAATGTAAAAGCGTTTCCAAAGTTGGGGTGGGGGAGGCACATGTATATTTTTAGGTCAGTTGTCTTCATACAGATTAAAACAGGTTTATCTTGGGGTGCGTTGCTAACATCATTGTATAAAGCCAAGCCATCGAGCATAGCTGAAGCAGGGGTGGGGTGTGGGTAGTGTCCTTGATTGTCATGATGTCGCTGCTTGTCGTATAAATCATGCTTAATTAAAACACGTGGAATTGAGACTCGCGCAGTATGACGTCATGGGAAAACACATCAAGTATTTGGAGCACATTGTAGTTGTTGATTCTGTACGACAAATGTATGCCAAAAAGCTCGCAGAATGGGTATAACCCCTTAGTTTTTAAGTGGTTAGTGTTGTAAAAGCTACTGTTTATTTAAATATTTATTTTGGTGTAGATCTATGTGCATATTTCGAACATATTCAACTACAATTAACAAAAGAAATCATAGCCCGGTGAAATTTAACAGCGCAATAGAATGAAATTTCACCGTAGCAACAACTGCAAATGCACGGAAGGATGAGAAAGCGTCTGTGTGATACGGAGCATGAAAGTTTTTATAATAAAAATAATGTTATACATGTATAGTGTTCTATTTTCAATTGTGTCTGTCTGCGATATTTACATAGTGTGCCGTACGAAATCAGGGGAGTAGCCAGAACAAAATTATGTGTACGCAAAATGGGAACACTGAAATTGCAACCTAGGCAGGGGGTCCAGGGGCATGCTCCCCCTGAATTCTTTTTACATCGTAAAGGCGATTTCCTGCCATCTGAGGTATCTATGGATAATTTGATCACCGACATTTTTCAACCTTTTCAAAACTATGTGTACGCAGCTGCGTTTTTGCGTACGGGTAGCTACGCGCCTGGAAATATAGAACGGAAGTCGGCCGTTGGCTGTTTTAATGAATGAAAAAAGTAGCCCGATTCCCACGCTCCAAGTATTATTATGTGCGTTAGGTCCTAATGGTGTTCATCAGTTTATGAATACATTTGCACTGGTATTGATTCATCGTAGACGACAGCATTCGGAATGTAAATATACACGGGCGTGGAAGTCGTGATAGCGCAGTTGTAGCGCGTTCGCTTCAGGTGCGAAAGGCCCAGAGTTACACCAGGAATTAGGTCTCGAGAGTGATTTATATAAGTTGTAAGAAATTGTTTCGCAATCGAGCTTAAATATATTTGTATAAACTGAATATACACGCATGAACATCGAAATCCGCGCTTCAATCCTTAAGTGATTTTCTGCATGTATATATTCAATCCTTAAGTGGCTTGAAAGTGGAAGTCGTGATAGCGCAGTGGTAGAGCGTTCGCTTCAGGTGTGAAAGGCCCGGACTTCGCGCTATGCTGGAGCCGTTACGATTGTGCCCTTAGGCAAGGCATTTATATTCCACATTGCCTCTTCTTCCCTCGTGGCGATGGATTATATCGGGAATAAGGTCTCGAGAGTGATTAATATAAGTTGGAAGAACTTGTTTCACAATCGAGCTAAAATTGAATAAACTAAGTAGCTGAAACCATAGGAAAAAGGATTAGCCTTATAGAGACATGCTCCCTCAGAAAGTTTACACAAGCTTTTCTTAAGATGGTCAGGTTGTATTTGGGTCGCTTTATGGGACATATTTTGTCTAGGTATTTAGGTAGGGATCTGGGGCATGCATGCTCCCACAAAAAAGAGCTATTTATATATCCAAATGGAGGCATTTGGTGCATTTTATAGTAGATTTTCTACAATGTGTAACATATATATATATAAGAGATTTTGCCCACCAAAGTATGGGGGGGGTCAAACCATATGTTGACATACCCCCCCCGCCCCAACTCCTAATGTTGTGGAGCCTGACCGCCCCGGCTCCTACGCATATATGCATCTCTGTGACTTGTAACAGTTTACAGTAGTTATATTATCCATTACACCGGATGGTGCATGCCATACATTTATATAACAAAAATAGTTTGTTAAATGTGAAATAGATACCCTCAATGTAGAGCTAAGTAAGAAGAGGTGTTGTTCAAATACCTTTTTGAAAATAAAATGTGCCATCATTACTTCTTACTTTTGAAAGGCAACGTAGACCAATCAGATGTTTGAAGACTTGTTAATGCGACATTATGCCAAATAATAGGTTCTCATTTCAGATAAATCAATGGCACACGTCTTACGCCAGATGGGTCTGGAGGAGTATGTTTACATATTCGAAGAACATAAAGTAGGTTTGTTAACATTATAAAAAATATATTTGTATCCAAATAAGTAGTTCACACATGAGATTGCAGCCAGTGCTGTACTTAGGCATGGGCCGACTGGGTCATGGCCCATGGCCCAGCACCACCTAGGGGCCTCGCAACTATAATGAAGAATGTTTCATGAAAACATATTTTTTATCAAATAGGAAAGGAGCATCGCATAAACTCCTCGAGTGCCAATAAACAATTGCCTATTCTGACTAATTCATGAAAAATGCCCTGTGTTATTAGCCAGGAGCGGCAATTTTCCAAACCCAAGAGGAAATAGGCCTACAATCCATGTGGTTTGATGGAAACACTGTAAAACTTTGCAAAAATTATGTGGTTTTGATACAGTTAGTGGGGCTTTATGCCATCTGAATAGGATAGGGTTGTGAAATTGACATTTGAGAATAATAAGATACTGAAATCCAAGATGGCCGCCCATAGCGGATAGCAATCAGTCAAAACTTTCTTACGGTCCTAACTCGGAAGGTATTTGCAGTAGGGAGATGAATGATGTGTATTTCACCACTAAATCAATGCAAACCTACAGGAAGTAAACAGTTGAATAGTTCGAAATAATTTCCATTAAAAGCAGTTGCTGCTATAAGCATCAATATAGCAACAACATCTTCCAGGCAAGTTAATTTTATTCAACAAAGTATTTAATGACAACCTGGTATGTGTCATTAAAACATCAAAAAACTTGACGGAAATGCTACAATTTCCCAGCTGACCACATGTCCAAAATTATTTGCCCACTAAAATGCAGGATATGCCACCCTTTTCCGGGGAGGACCCCCCTCCTGGCGCAGGGCCCCACACACTCTAAATAGGCCCCTGATTGCAGCAAGTGTCTCATCAAAATTCACAGATATGCAATGGACAAAAATCCTGTTAAACTGTAGGACAGTCTCGTTGAAAGCATACCTGTTCTGTGGAACATACTTTTTCTGACCACTCTACTATGAGTCGGCAAATAGCCATATGGCTAGTTTGTATTTTATACCGTGTCAGACTTTTTATAAAGTTTCTTGTTTGTTATTGCATTTATTTATCGTCGCTACCGGTTGCCCATATGAGCGACGTCTCCTGAAGAGATTAGTCATTATAGAGTTTGGAGGTTAGTGCACTGATACAGAAAGAGACCCATTCCAGAGTCTCCTTTTACGTGCACCATGTACACGAGACCTCGGTTTAAAGTCTCATCCGAAAGAAAGTGATACGAGTCGTTACAGTATGGCATAGCGGGGTATCGAACCTGCGACCCCTATATTACGAGCCCAGCGTGTTAACCACTGGACCATTGATCCGCTACAATATAACGTTTCTTGTATCTTGCATCTTGTATGAGGTCATATCAGATTGACCTATTTGTATTATCCAATTGAATTGTCGCTTTATAACATTTTGCACGATTCACCCCACTTTTCAATAATTATCTTGTCAACATTAACGCGAAGTACTTCCCCCAACTCGATATTCTTGCACCCAACTGACATTTATAATGTAAGTCGCTATTCCAAACATTGTGCTCGAAACTGATCTATTGTAAGTGGTGAATGTTTGGTTCAGTTTCGGGTAAAGCCCCAAGTCTAATTCTGAAACACTTAATATTGTACTAATCTCGTCTATTACAGATAACCGTTGAACAACCGGAAATAATGACGGAGGAGGATTTCCGGAAGCTGGGTGTAACCACGTTAGGCACACGCCTGAAGATTAAGCAGGCGTGTCGTAATTTCCTTAAAGGTATCACCCTGCAGTATTCACTGGTCATAAAAGTGAAATTATTTTGTGAATAGCTTTATACATCGAAAGACTTTAATAACAACACTTTTATAAATCTAATATATTTTTACCGCATACAAAAAATGTTTCTTAAACAAATTCATTTTATTTCTACAAACACTATGCATGCTTTTAAAATTAAATGTGTTCAACCATGTCGTCAGTGAGTAGTGAAAGACAGAAACCACGTTTTGCACGTGCGCGTTACAGAAAACTATTGTGTAACAATAAAACCAATATGTTTCTGTCCATTAGACCTCAGCTACCTAAGAAAACACGAACATTTAGGTTTTAGTAAATGAACCGTTCAGAACTGTTTTCGGCAGACCGGCAGCGTTCGTGATTTGCCTTGTCCGGGACGTCCAAAAGTGCACGACATTGGGATTCCACGCCAGACGGCCAAAGAAAGGTCTGATTCTAACCCCTATGTCCAAAGCACTACATACGTTTCAAATGTGTCTAATCCAAAGCACTACATACGTTTCAAATGTGTCTTGTCCAAAGCACTACATACGTTTCAAATGTGTCTAATCCAAAGCACTACATACGTTTCAAATGTGTCTTGTCCAAAGCACTACATACGTTTCAAATGTGTCTAATCCAAAGCACTACATACGTTTCAAATGTGTCTAATCCAAAGCACTACATACGTTTCAAATGTGTCTAATCCAAAGCACTACATACGTTTCAAATGTGTCTAATCCAAAGCACTACATACGTTTCAAATGTGTCTAATCCAAAGCACTACATACGTTTCAAATGTGTATAATCCAAAGCACTATATACGTTTCAAAAGGACCATATGCACTTCATATTCCCAATGATGCATCAAATTGGTAATATATTATGCTTATATTTATACCAAATTTCCACACAAAAAGTTGAAGCTAAACATAACAAGTTTACATTTTGTTATATGCTTGCTCTTCAATAATATCGGCAACTGACGTCCGTTGACTTCAACGTTGAGAATACCCATTAGGCGTAAATATAATATCATAACATGCATCTAATATACATACATATTTTACAATTAACACAAATAGTATGAAGAAGAATTTATTTTGCATAGGAAGTACAGAATTGCTTTTTAGTCATTTGTTTGAATTACATATAAGATATAATTACTTGATACCGAAAACATGGTTAAATATAATATACATGTAGATAAAAGTAAATTGTAAACTTATTATACACCATTCACGTAGATCATAATGAATATTGCTATTGTATGCAATAATCTCCAAAGGGAGATAAGATGTATTTCACTCTTTCTTAATATTTCAGGCACATTGCCATACTCAGGAACATTTTAAATAGCTATGTGAGTTTGACTTCAAAGAGAGAAATAGTGACATACCATCAATTGCTAACAGAAAGCTACTGGAATAATATACAGAACAACTCGATCACAGTTGTGTCTTAGTAGTTGTCGTATCTCATTTTGACTATTCTTTGCATCAATTGTTACATATAAGTTCTGACTGACAATTGTGCAAACAAGCATAATTATGGATTAAATAGTTGTGCTGCATATATATGTTACACATTTGCATTATATTGAATCTACTATTAGGAGGCAGATCATTGAAGATATTAACTTTGATACATACTTTGAGTAAAAACTTAATTGTTGTATGTAATACCTTATACAATGTTTTGAAATCATAAATGATATAGAGTATAGATATATTGTGTTTGTCTTGTTTTGGCTTATTACCTATGTGACTACTGATTGGGCATAAATGTGTGAGTGCCCCAAAATGTGCCCTTCAAAAGTGACCAGGTTTACACGCATACTCGATGTTTTAGACATGAGTGAAATTTTACGGACTATGATGAATTGCATTCATATCAAAGTTTTGCCATTTACGTCCTTATTCAGACTACCAGAAAAGTGTAAACTACAAGATAGATAAGAGGGTGTCAAGCTCAATTGTGACCAACATTGGTAACTTACATATATACATAAAGTGCCTTCGTGCGGGATGGTGGGATGGATACCCAGAAGATCACAGATTTGCCTACTGATTTGTATAAGTTGAATAACTTCTTTCATAATCATAACATATACATGTAGTCTTAACAACATTCACTATGAAATCACCGTTATTCGTAAATCTTACTCCTACCTCCTAGTTCAGTCAGGAAATCTAGATAATACAGTAAATCTTACTCATACCTGCTAGTTCAGTCAGGAAATCTAGATAATACAGTACATCTTACTTATACCTCCTAGTTCAGTCAGGAAATCTAGATAATACAGTACATCTTACTCATACCTCCTAGTTCAGTCAGGAAATCTAGATAATACAGTAAATCTTACTCATACCCCCTAGTTCAGTCAGGAAATCTAGATAATACAGTACATCTTACTTATACCTCCTAGTTCAGTCAGGAAATCTAGATAATACAGTACATCTTACTCATACCTCCTAGTTCAGTCAGGAAATCTAGATAATACAGTAAATCTTACTCATACCCCCTAGTTCAGTCAGGAAATCTAGATAATACAGTACATCTTACTTATACCTCCTAGTTCAGTCAGGAAATCTAGATAATACAGTACATCTTACTCATACCTCCTAGTTCAGTCAGGAAATCTAGATAATACAGTAAATCTTACTCATACCCCCTAGTTCAGTCAGGAAATCTAGATAATACAGTACATCTTACTTATACCTCCTAGTTCAGTCAGGAAATCTAGATAATACAGTACATCTTACTCATACCTCCTAGTTCAGTCAGGAAATCTAGATAATACAGTAAATCTTACTCATACCCCCTAGTTCAGTCAGGAAATCTAGATAATACAGTACATCTTACTTATACCTCCTAGTTCAGTCAGGAAATCTAGATAATACAGTAAATCTTACTCATACCTCCTAGTTCAGTCAGGAAATCTAGATAATACAGTAAATCTTACTCATACCTCCTAGTTCAGTCAGGAAATCTAGATAATACAGTAAATCTTACTCATACCTCCTAGTTCAGTCAGGAAATCTAGATAATACAGTAAATCTTACTCATACCTCCTAGTTCAGTCAGGAAATCTAGATAATACAGTAAATCTTACTCATACCTCCTAGTTCAGTCAGGAAATCTAGATAATACAGTAAATCTTACTCATACCTCCTAGTTCAGTCAGGAAATCTAGATAATATGATGCAACAATTTTCGGGTTGTTGTTTGTCCTGCCAACTTTCAGCCAAACCATTTTCCTAGAATAGCTGAAATAAAATGACATTTTGTGTCTACTCAATCTTTGCACCTCATATAATAATAGTAGCCGCTGGCATTTTACATAGTAATGTACGAGTTACTGGATGTATCTTTTTTATATGTTTTTCTTAATGCTGCACAGGTTACTTTATTATCATATTTACCCTCTTTTCTCAAATATATCCATTGAGGGTTATGTCTTATATAATTATGGCATTCTTTTAATAGTTTTGAGCCCTAAACATCATATGAATTGAGCAGTACAATATGGTCCATCCTAACTAATTGCACTTAAAGACTAGTAGCTCTAAAGTGCTTGAATCATGTGCTATCCTGAAATTCTTTCCGTCAAGGACTGTTCGCTGAGCCGTCAGCCAATTTAATAAGATTTGGGGAGTGTCTCATAAGTCTGAATTAACTCGCTTTCAGTAGCGATGACACTACTGAAGATGATTTACTTTTAATGACTTGCCCATCTATAGCGCCATGTATTGGAAATCCGTATCGTTTCAGTTTAGCATAGCCATCTATGTGGATAAGGTAATTAGGCCCCTTGTTGACATACACTCTCCTCGTGAGTCTGTGTCTAAGCCTTGCTGAAACACCTTCAGGATCCAATGTCCTCATTTGCTCCATCACCGTGTTTCTGAAACAGATGCTGGCAGTTAATCAACATGGTAGATAGAGGCTACTAGTCCAACTTGTTATATTGACAGTCGAATCACTTACAAGTTGTAGATCAGCATTGTTGTATAGAAACGGTTGTGCACTGGGATTTTAATAATAAAGGATCTAGACACTTCTAAACTCCATCGCAATTCCAACGGTATTTCTAAAACGAACCTGCCAATCGGAAGTCCATGCCTGGAGAGTAACCTATGTGTCATTGCTCGACATCCGATGTTACGACCACTGCCTTCTAGTTCTAACTGAAATCATAAGAATTATGTTTTATTACTTGTGTTCATATCGATCACAAAGATTCAGGGAAATAGTAGCCTAGCAGCCAGCAACTAATCCATTCGGCCATGTAAGTTATAACCTTTTATTTTAATATGTTATATGATATGGGTGAAAAAAGTGTTTGACTTTAAATATCACTATTACTTACTGTACTATAACAACAGCTAGAACGATTGGGAGAATTAAATTATGTATACTCTGTACGGTAGCATGACAATTTAATTCTTCCAATCTTCCAATTCAAACTTTTAAAATATTACGACTTTGAACAAGTCGTCAAATATCTATACAAACACGAGGTTGAAACTTGAAGTACCATGCAGCAGCATAACATTTAGTTAGAACCAGTTTCCACCGCAATCAGTTAATAACATGTGTAACATTTTAATCTCCACAAATGGTAGTAAGTGCAAAGGATGTTACATAATTCAAACTGACCATCACTGGCATACATGGGGAAAACCTCTACAAGTACAACAACTAAATGAAGTGCAGTTAAAAGAATTACACAACTATTACTAAATAGACAATATTAAATCAGTAAAATTAATACTATAGGACCATTTAATCAGCTTGTAACCATAGCAGTTCATAAGAAGTGGGGGTTAAAATGGGCATTGTCCTTCATTGGAGCCCACATACATCCGTCAGGTATAATAACTGCAATTGTATGTAATGCCCCGATAACGGGGATAGCATAATTATACATATATGTGCATGCGCGATTGTACATATATACCTGAATGGCAGCCCGAACATTGGCAAGGTCCACACTACCTCTTCTTCTCAGACCTAATCGCCGAAGGTGTCTCTTGAGCTGACGATAACTATCAATTGAAATATAAAAACAAGACAACATACATTAGGTTATTGGTGTAGCTCCACGTAGGCACTGTATGCCCGAGCCTGCACATCATTTTGAAAAACGGTATTTTCAAAAAGTCCAAAATGCATCTAAAAGCTAAGGCTTGGTGTATAGTAGATGTTGATGATCAGTAAATATCCGAGATGTCTCGTAATCGTAATATATGAACACTGATGTATGTCTAATACTTAAAATAAATACAAGTAAATTTTAGTAAAACCAAATTTAAGCCCACAACGCAACTAAGACGATGTAACGATTAACATTGTTGCTACCCAATACCCCCTCGCAAATGTGTTGCCCGATGGTTTCACCCGGGGCTGCACATCGATTAAGGCTCAGCTACTCCCCTGCAGTAGGTCAGACATATGGTGCTAAAATCAAAGCAAAGCTTACACACCATTGCATACTTTATAGAATTCCTATTCATATCAAATATATCAACCTTCACTGTTTTATTCTGCTTTTAAAACATACACTCATATATATACATGTATATTCTACCTTTTGTTCTATTAATAACGTTTCCACTCTTACCCAGTCTCCCCAATACGCACATGACTCTAAATAGAGGTAGACAAGAACTATTACGTCATGCTTTTAATAGCGAAATATAAAGTATGAATTACACGTACCTTAAATTAATACCGTCGTACCGACATAACATTGTCATTATTTCTCTGTGCGTAAATCCACGGTGAAAATAACGAACTATGGAAACGTCCATTGTTGTTGTCACTTAATGCGCATGCGTCACAGGAAGGCGATGGTACGATGGCGTTGACCATCGTATCATCGACATCGTACCATCGCCTTCCTGATTTCCCTCTATATACCGCGATGGCCCTAACGGAACACCGTACTTACCCAATGAAATTCGCACTCTTATAATTTCCGGAGATGGAAATAAAGCACATAAATGGAAGATGGCAGATGGAAAATAAGCGCACCGGTCCGCAAAATTACCGCAAAATCTTTATCTCAACCAGCCGATCAGAATATAGTATCAACCACGCATAAAGATCCCGCCTTTAGGCGCCTTCATCACTTGCCCCGCCCAGAGTTAGTGTCAAAACGTGTGGGTGGTTGATGTCATTATTCAGTTGTATGGTTGAGAGAAAAAAGGCTTTTTTGTAAATATACGTCACATAGAACAACACATTTTGTTAATTTAGTGCTTTAGGTTAATGCACACTAAATAAAACTTGCATACTGGCAATTATTTTCATCGGACAGTAGGACCGATACACTGCAAACAGTCGTCGGACATTTCTGAAACTTATCGGACATGTCCGGCGGTCCGACGGCTTTCGTGAAGACTGCTATGTAGTAAAGCAGCAAGTTAGATATATAACGGGTACCAGCAGGTACAAGGCAATCAAACTTTGAGTTACAATACAATCTGGATATATAGTGATTTAATGAAAACTTTCACAATGGATGTGTAACCGGTAACTTCGGGGAACGATATATATAGCAACCCGAAACGAGATTCAATCTATCCTTTATATAACATATATATATAATGAAACAAGGAGACCTGCAATATAATAATATCACAGATATACACACATATACTAAAATCTAATCCACGCGGAACATAACTCCACTATCACATAAATATCAAATTCTCCAAATACTAATATAGCCAATAAACGGGTCTTACAAGAATCGACAATGATTAATGTATAAATAGTAAAATAGATCAGAGGTAGATCTGTTTAACGAGTTGGTTGAAATACATATACAATAGTTCGACATTGTCGCAAGACAATGTCGAGGTATCTCTAACGACTTCCTTCTCTCAAGTGCGCGGAATGTTATCAGGGCGGTAAAACGGGTTTAGTTGGGGTTAACCGTGGATTGGTTAGTTGACCTATCATACGTCATTCTCCCGTACTATCACTCAGACATAAATACATGACGTTACACAACAAGTAGACAACACAATAGACTGGACACTCATCGGTAACCGCTATAGAAGAGAAGGAACAGCTACCGTACATATACAGATAAGAGAGCATTGCTTGCAGTACATGAATAATACATAATATAATATATATATACTACAAACAGATAAACTAAGCCTGGGCTACAGATGTTTGGATAAATATATGGATAAATGCAAGGTAAAGGCTTTGCTGTTCAAACATTTCAAATTTATAAAGTTAAAAAGTGATATTTCTGCAAAATAAAAGGATGTTTTATAGTGATTTTTCATAGAAGGTCAAAAGGTAGATAGTAAAGTGAGATAAGTGACTAAATGTTTTCAATGCTATAGGGCATTATTGCACCATACATAAACCATTGCTCAAGTGGTGGACACTAATTATCGATACGAGAACCAGCTAACAAAATCACTTAATCTCAACTACTGGATAAAAGTGACAACCAAAAATGGCTGAAATAAAAAAGACAAACATTGAATCTGAAAATGAGGATGCAGACAAAAAGAGGAAGAGAGACACCGTCAGTAGTTTGAGTAGTGCTCTAGATACGAGTCACGATACAAGTAAATTAAGTTCACTAGAAATCAAGCAAAAACGTAAAAAGAAGAAAAAGGCAAAGAACGAACACGAATTAGAAGAAGGTATCGAGTCACAGGAAATGTCGAAAATCAATATACAACTATTGGATATTAACAAAAAAACTGTCCAATGTGATAACTAAAGACGATGGAACACTCCGCAGTGTTATAAGAGAGACAATTAAGGAATGAAGGAGCAGTTGCTCGACTCTGTAATGCACAGACTCAATATTCTCGAGGGAAATATCTTTGAGAAACAACAGGAAAATGAAAAATTAAAAAGCAAGGTGACAGCGTTACAAGAAAAACTAGAAAAACAAGAAAACGAAAAAGACATGCTGAAACGAGAAATTGAGAATAGTGAATGGAGGGCAAATGGGAAAATAAACGATCTAGAACAGTACACTAGGAATAAAAACATAAGGATAGATGGGATTATAGAATCCAAAAACGAAACATTAGCCCAAACAGAACAAAAAGTGGTAAACGAACTAAACAAACATATACCAAAATTAATGAAACTCAACGATATAGAGATAGCACATAGGCTCGGAAAACAAAAATCCAACGGAAAACCAAGGCAAATCATTGTGCAAGTGGTATCCAGGTCAACCAAATCATTCATCATGAGGAAAGAGAAACTGTTAAAAAACACAGGAATATATATAAATGAAGATTTGACTAAAAGAAATCAGTATGTCCTCGCATGCATGAGAAAAAAACTCCCCGATGAAGTATACGCTGCATGGTCCATAGAGGGACGGCTGTTCTACAAAAACAATACTGGTTCAATCCATCGCGTATGGTATGATGACTATCAAACTTGGGTAGACCTGCCTTGGCCAGAACCAATAATGAATATCTCGCCGGTCCCTTGTCTGCCCTGACTCTTACACCTCCTAGCAGGTATATGTATCTCGAGGGGGTGGGTTTGAGTGAAGACTCGACGCAATAATTTATAAGGGATGATGACTTTAATTTACTTCCTTTCCTGAAAATACATTGATTTTCATACAAAGTAAATTAACAAATCACATAATGCACAACTCACATTCTTATGAGTTTGACAGATGACAGCTGTCAACATATGTAAACAATACATTCATGTGTGTTAGAGCGTAGCATCTATTGAAAATACACGAGCAAGTTTACATTTCAAAATGCATACAATTACAGGTGACTATCAATTCGATATCAACCTAATGAATAGACTGAATTTTATAAATCAGAAAAACTATTTTTACCTGGCTATATATCCAATATAGTCATAACAATGTATTGTAAATATACGCCCAAAATGGCGATTTATCATTCATTCCAAAGCTGACCTGAAAGTGACCAACAATAGTGATTGGTTAGAATATGTCACATGCAAATTGTTAATATGACCATTTATAAACACATTTTACATATATACAAGTTGCAAACGATATACGTTAAGTATGGAACGCCAGAACGGACATAATATACAGGGGGTGGGGTAAAAACAATAAAACAACTGAATATTTTCCCTGTAACGTTTATTGATGGTTTATTAACGATTGCGATCCAATTCCAGGCTATGACATACTCCCCCTGCTTCAAAAATGGCGTCCCGACATTTCACTTACCTTGTATAATTATGTATATAAAAAACAATAAACACCTGCCCCATTAAGCAAATGACAGCATATATAAATATTTTAATCATAGTAACACAAGCCATTTGACAATCATAGAATTGACAAATGTTAGGACTAAATGATTAATACATATATATAATATATATATATACATTAACAAATGATTTTGAGATGTATGAATTTCTTGTGTGTGTAATGGAGATATTGAATACATCAGCCTTGACGTCAAAATGTCTTCCACATTACATACAATTTGTGTATTCCTATTCAGAATTAGCGACACATATACTAGTATACGTACAGAACAATCCAGTCAGTGTAATGTATTATCGTACAATTTACACTATTATCATCATTATATATGTCTACAATATCCAGTCTCCTGACTGATTCCACCTTGGAGACTTCCTTTGACGTCTTGGCTGCAGAAACATGTGTTATTCCAGTCCTTAATGCAGGAATGATGTATTTGTTGTTACTAGTTCTCTTGTCTGGAATCGAATGTTCGTCTGAACTAAATGAAGGAATAACATTAACTGAAGAAGGTTCACTGTGCAGGGATGTATCTTGAATATTTAACGGTAATAATAGATTACGATGTAGAATTCTTGTTTTCTTTGCATGGACACAATCCTTGCGAAGTTCAAATACGGGAATATCAGGGTTGGGTTGATCCAAGACAATATAAGGTACTTCTTCCCATCTGTCTGCTATCTTATGTGTGCCTCTAAGGTTTACGTTTCTCACAAGGACAAGATCACCTGGAACAATATAACTTGTCTTTGCCCTTGTGTTGTAACGCCTCTTGTTGCAATCAGATGATACATTTGCTTTATATGCTGCTTTCTTGTAGGCTGATGATAATCGTTCTCTGAGCTTCCTGATGTATTCATTTTTGTTTTTGTTGTTGTCTTCAGTTGTTAGTCCTAAGAAAGCATCGATTGCTAATTTAGGATGACGCCCGAACATCAGATAATAAGGAGAATATCCAGTGGTGTCGTGGATCGTCACGTTATATGCATGCACCAAAGGAGCAACGTGGGACTTCCAGTCAAATTTGTCAGTGTTTTCAAGTGTACCAAGCATCTTGAGTAGCGTGGTATTAAATCTTACCCATAGGGTGATACGGAGTCGTGTGTGTCTTTGCTACTCCTGCAAGATCACATAAATCCTTTATCAGGGCTGACTCAAAGTTGGCTCCCTGATCGCTATGCAGACGTGACGGAAATCCATAGTGCGTGATAAACTGTTCTAAGAGCACTCTTGCAGTCGTCTTGGCAGTTTGATTCTTTGTCGGATAGGCTTGAGCATATCTCGTGAAGTGATCTGTAATGACCAAGATATTTTCAAACACACCCTTCGATCGTTCCAAGCTGAGGAAATCAATACAAAGGATTTCCATTGGAGCGGACGATTGAATACTGACAAGAGGTTATTGGTTTTGACTTCCTCCGTATACAACGTGGAGAGTGTCGCACTTTCTCCTCAATCCATGCGTCAATGCCTGGCCAGAAATATCGTTGCTTGAATAAAGAGGTAGTTCTATCTCTGCCCTGATGGCCAAGATCGTCATGTAAGGCGTGGAATAGTTCATCTCTAAGGTTAATAGGTAAGACAAGCTGCAGGTAGGTTTCGTTGTGAATAAGACCACGACGATAAAGAACATCTTCTCGAAGTTCGAGCTTTATCCCACTCTCTTAAGTACTTATTCACTGATGGATCCAGGTTCGAGGTCCGCTTAACGGTTGGCCTTGTTCCGTCCTTCAAATGAGTGAGAACTTTTGAGATAGTTGAATCGTTATGTTGGGACTTTTTCCAGTCTTTGGAACAAAGGGATTCTGACTCTACCACATCGTCTGGGAGTTCATCAGTTGCGTTCGTTTCTACTGCAGGTATGTTGTCGGGTGTTACTATACTATAGACCAAAGGTGCTTTCTGGACATTTACTGTTGCAACTAATGTGAGTGCGGATATAACATTTCATGTAATTACTGTATTGTAGGAGTCTAAGTCGTGTTCATGTATCCTTGATAATCCATCAGCATCTGCATTCTGCTTTCCACTTCTATATCTGATCTGGTAATTATAGCACGAGAGGGCGGCCATCCATCGATGTCCCGTGGCATCTAGCTTTGCAGAAGTCTGAACATAAGTAAGAGGATTGTTATCCGTCAACACATCAAATGTGCATCCATATAGGTAGTCATTAAATTTCTCCGTAACAGCCCATTTTAGTGCCAGGAATTCGAGTTTGTGCGCCGGATAATGTTTCTCTGATGGCTTCAGACTTCGGCTTGCATAGGCTATGACTACATCGTTTCCACCTTGCTTCTGATACAATACGGCGCCAAGGCCTGTTCCTGAAGCATCGGTATGTACCATAAACGGAAGTTGATAATTTGCATACGCAAGTACAGGTGGTTTCGTTAATTTATCGACTATGGTGTCGAATGACTCTTGTTGTTCTGGACCCCAAGTAAAGGGTATCTTCTTCTTCGAAGCTTTCTGTTTATTCTTCGTAGAGTGGCCAATGAGTAGGTTGTTTAGAGGTCGGACGATGGTTGCATAATGCTTTATGAAGCGCCTGTAGTATCCTGTAAAGCCGAGGAACTTTCTGATATCCTTTGTACTCTTGGGTACAGGCCAAGATTTTACAGCGGCTATTTTGTCAGGATCAGCATGTATTCCTTTCTCTGAAACAACATGACCGAGGTAATTTACTTTCGACTTGAAAAATTCGCATTTACTGCCTTTTAATCTCAGGTTATGTTCTGCTAACCGAGAGAATACAGTATCAAGCCGTTCCAAATGTTGATCAAAGGTTGATGAAAATATAATTATGTCGTCCAAATATATAAGACACTCCCGTAGATTTAGGTCTCCCATGCATCTCTCCATCAATCTTTGAAATGTCGCTGGAGCATTGGTAAGTCCAAAGGGCATCCTATTGCATTCATAAAATCCCAGTGGACCCACCGAAAATGCTGTTTTAGGTCTGTCCGCTTCCTTCATCGACACCTGCCAGTATCCTGAGCGGAGGTCTAATTTTGATTCCTTCATCGACACCTGCCAGTATCCTGAGCGGAGGTCTAATTTTGAGAAGTATTTAGAGCCTGACAGAAGGTGTAGTGTATTCTCTATCTTTGGAATAGCATAGGCGTCTTTGACCGTGCGTTGATTTAGTTTTCGACAATCTATGCAAAACCTAATGGACCCATCCTTCTTTCTCACTATAACTATGTTAGATGAGAAAGGGCTGTTTGACTGTCTTATAGCGCCGCAGTCTATCATTTCTTTCAGATGCTCTCGAATTTCTTGTAATAAACCAGGTGGTGTGTTTCTTTGAGATTCCTTAAATGGTTTTTCGTCAGATAAGTGTATTTCATGTTCAATAAATCTGTATTTCCCAAATCTGTTGGTCCAGTTGAGAAAAGATGTTTCCATTTCGAAAATATGTTCAGAACCTTTTGTTTTTCCTCCTTAGAGAGATCGACATTGTCCAACTTCACTCCAAAAGGTAACCTTGTTTCATTGTCTTCGTATGCTTCTTGTTGATTTGAAGTTGACTTCTTCGATGTACTGCCATCATCAACTATAGGAGACTGACGTAGCACATTGACTTCATGGAGTTCGCATAAGTTGGATCCGGCTTAAATTGATATTGTTTTTGCTGAGAGATTAAATACACGAACTGGTGTTCTAGCAGTCTTCCCAGGATTTCCAAGTGTTACTACCCTTGGGCATACGCTCACTCTACTCGAACAGTGATTATCAGAGCATGGTTCCGTAACTGCTGAATCTACTATCCGTATTTTCCTTACTATGCCTGTGATGGTTTTTGTTTCGTATGGTTGAAGTGTGAATCTCTGTGTTGATTTTACTGTTCCAACGGAATCTTTAGTGATACTCTGGAATGCCATGTCCCATGCATCAGGTATGTCTATATATTCGGTTTCTACTACCTCTGTACGACACAACCGAATTACATTTGTCCCTATTGTCACTGGTACTTTTGAATTTGTCTTCGTCGTTGGTACTATCAAAACTGGAACATCAAATGTCTTGTTTTGCAGAAATGGAACTACAATACCAACTTCAACATATCCAAGATACGAAACTTTTTCTCCATTTGCAGCACTGATTTCCAGGTTAAATTCAGTTACTCACTCTGCATCGTGAGTAAATCAATTATTCACTTATCCCATGTTCCTACCAACTACAAATACAATAAAGAAACAAAATAGGATTCAGGCATTTGTATTTGACAGCATTCAATATTTATAATATATGCATTGGTATCAAATATCTTGTACATGCCCCCAAAGTAACCCGAGTGCGAAAGAATACATTTCTCGGGGAATAAATATGTCTGCGATGTTACACCATATGTTCTATAGTAAGCCAATCCCCATCAGAAAATCACGTAAATACTAAACTGTAGTGCCGGCTGCTCCAACCCACTCCCCTAATTATACATGAAGTATAATCTCCTCATCTTTTTCTATTATTTCTTTTTTGTGAAGGAGGAGGAGGGGGAAGTAGAAAGAATCCACGCAAACTATCCAGTGTGAAAAGGCCTTCTTTGCTGCCCCGCGACCTTCCCAGGGATTAGCATAGCGATAAAACTGGTTATCTATAGACTAGTTCTAACTCCTTTGTACAATATCACGCTCTTAATCAGTAACGACACTCAACGACACTTAAATTGTTATTATAGTCACGGCTCAATTCTGTCCATCGAATTCTCAATCATTAAACACTGGTGGTAGGAAGCACAATATAGAACGTAAGTGGATCCGGGTTGAACGTATCTTGATAAACCTGAAAAATACTAACATACTTTAAAGTAAAAGCATATTGAAAGTGTCTTAGTAATAAATGATTATTCAAGATTACTGTCAAAATTCAGTTGAAGATCGATGAAAAACAGCCTTGTTTAATGAGTCATATATCTTGTATTGGGAGGGCGGGCTGGGAATAACCATATATAACTATAGACTTCTTCCTGCTGTCAAAATAATGCCTCGAGTGAAGATATTGTGTAAACTGCTCTTGTATATAGGTACGCAGATGATAATCACGAACATTACGTTCATAACATGGACAGAAGGCATAGAGCAAACTCATTATACTGATGGCATGAATAAAGATGGACTAGAATAGAGTAACGATGGTAAACGTGAATAATTTCATTCAAAGAAAGTAAAGGTGGTCTAGGCTGTAATGAATTGTAAAATTCTGAAAACATGGTGGTAATCAATCGAACCAGTATCTATAATGCCGTTTGTAGATTTCCCTTCTACTACTATTTCATCTATGTTGTTATTTCCGACAGTTCTATTAAATAATGTTGGTATAGGGCGTGTACTATTGGCGTTGTCCCTTATCTGCCCCTCGACAGAGACGCCCTTTGGTTTAACGAATTCCTGTTGTCTTCTTTCTCTTGTTGACTCTGGTCTCTAGACCGTTCCTATCGTCTTTGCCCATCTGTGTTGTATCGTCTGTCTTCATATGGTAGGTTGTCTCTTCTATCGCCTGTTCTACCACTTCTATCACTCTCTCTGTTAACACTATTTCTTCTATCTTGGTCCATTCGATCATCTCTTTGTCTTTCTCTATCGTCATGTATTCTGTGCTCTCTCCTAGTACTTTCATATATACCTCTTCTACCGTAATCACCTCTTAAATCACTTCTCCTGTTCATATAATGTTCTGATCTAAGATCTGATCTGTGATACCAATCTTCATTGTCTCTACGATAATAATGTCTCTGTCCATTTCTCCTATCTCTTGGATTATACCTCCCTCTGTATCCAGTGCCTCTATCGCTATCACGTCTTTCTGGTCTTATCATCTCTTTTCCATTCGGAATCCCTACGGCTCCACCTATTTCCTCTTCTGTAATCCCCATATCTGTCTCCAGATCTATTATCAATATAACCTCTCTCTATTCTCTCGTCCATTTTATATCCGTATCGATCATTGCGTTGCTGTTCCTTTGTCTTGCTTATTTCAGACTCAACATACTTCATTCTTTCAACCAAATCCTTCAAAACTGCTAACTCTGCATTTGTATCTGTTTGGAGATGTACGGACGCTCCTTTCTCTTCATGTCCAATTACCTCATCGTCAGCTGTTCTCATCTCATTTTCTTCTATTCTCACTTTCCTTCTTAGTTCCTGAAAACAACTAGCTGTCTCAAAATACATTCGTGTCGCATTCTTTAGCCTATCACTATATAGCTTCCTCCAAAATCTCGTTCTAAGCATTTCATCTCTCTGATTTTCTTGCACATGTCCTTTCTCTATTGCAGCCTGAATAATTTCTTCTAATCTAATTCCCCACTCAGCAACTCCTTCTACTCTTCTCTGTTTTGACATGTAAAACTCTGTTAAAACAGCTTCTCCAGACTTTATATCTCCGTATACATTTTCCAATTTGTCTATTATCTCTCTAGTTGTTGTTGACGGTTTCATCGTTAATAATATATCTCGTGTCTTCCCTGTTAGCGAATTTCTAATTGCTTGTCTCAACACGTATTCATCATATAATCCCGATTTCAAACAAACTTCGACTTCCATTCTCCACTCTTCGAATGAAGTTTCTGTGCAATTGGGAATAGATGGTTTTAGTAACTTTCCATTCCAGTTTTTACTAAATAACTGACGTGTATGACTATCTGTCCTTCTGTAGTGATCCTCGTGTTCATCTAATTCACTTAGAGTAGTTTCTTTCCCTTTCAAATGTCGCCTTAATACTTCCGCCTGTTCTCTAAGTTGTCTTAGCTGTTCCTCTTTCTGTATCTGTTTTTCCCTTTCTACTATCGACTTCCGTTATCTTTGTAATTCTCTTTCTTCTTTCAATGTCTTTCAGTTTATCTTTTCTTTCTATTTCTTTTTCAACTTCGGACTCTTTCATTCCTAATTTCTCTATTAGTTCTCTTAGTTCACATTCTTCATCACTTGCTTCATGAATAAACTTCTCTCTCTTTACTTCTCTTACTTTATTCGATGGAAAGTTTTCCTTCTTATTAATACTCTCTATGCTGTCGTTGTGTAAACGTCTTCGCATATTTCCTTCAGTGCCATATTTCTTTTCACAATCATGAATAGGTGTACTGTCTAACTCATACTTCTTTGCTTTCTCTTCTAACCATTTCATTTCTCTATACCATTTTTCACTCAGGTGTTCACACTTATCAATTTCTGAACTAGTACGTTTTTTCAATTCCATATATCTCTTTTCTGTGTTTTCTACTTTATCCAGAGTAACATACGAGTCATCACTATTTACATCATCAGAACTACTGTAATTTAGTCCGTGTTCTTTATTCGCTTCTTCCACGTCGCTTTCATGTCTATGCATATCACTGTGTATGTATGTATGCTTTACTAGATTATTTGTTCCCAGAGTTGTATGATTTAAATCATTGATTTAAATCATGATTTAAATCACCTGAAAAAAATTGGTGTTGAAAACAATGGATTAAACTTTTTATCACTGATTAGATAATTATAAGCAGGTCACAGTTAGTATAGAGGTAAGTGTCCACACGTGAAAGAGCATGTGGTGCAAGTCATGAAATACTTCAGGAATGTGCACCTACCAGCTGCTTGGTACAAGGCTGCGGGGGGCAAGAAGCTAGTGTTGCCACAGGAGGTCCGTTGGAACACACTGGCTGATTGTCTCCAATCATACATTGACAATTGGTCGATGCTGCTTCAAGTTTGCGAGAATCATCGGGAAAGCATTGACAGGAACATCGCCGAGAAGATAAAAAACTTTGCAATTAAGAGGAACGCAGAGGAGTATTTGAAGCGCATGAAACCCATAGCTGTAGGGCTGGATCGTGTTCAGAGTGACACTTGCAAAATCGGAGACGCAGTGAATGTCTGGAAGGCTATTGAGCGTGATCTGGAGGCACAGCCGGCAAATGTCATTAAGAAAGTTCAGACTCGTGTAAAGCAAGCTCTAACTCCTGCCCACTACCTTGCCAACATTCTAGATCCCAAGTTATGTGGCAGTACGCTCAACAGTGAGGAAGTAGACTGTGCTTTGGAATACTGTGATAGCAGTTATCCATCGTGTATGCCGACTGTGATCAAATTCAGGGCCCAATCTGGTCCTTTCAAAGCATATATGTTTGGAAAGGATGTCACACAGGGAGTGTCAGCACTGACCTGGTGGAGATCCCAATCTAACTGCCTGGAGAGTAGTATGGTTGAACTCTGTATTCAGCTGTTTAGTGCGACAGCATCCAGTGCTGGTGTGGAACGTGTTTTCTCCACCTTTGGATTCGTTCATTCGAAAATCAGAAATAGGCTTGGCATTGAAAAGGCCGGAAAGCTTGTCTTCATATACAAACTTCTTAACGCCAAAAAATAAATGTGACAGTAACTAACGTGACAGTCTGTGGTGTACCTACATGTATATATAGTTTAGTTTTAGCTATATAGTATAGTATATATATTTAAATCATCTTATTCTAAACTATGTGTAATGTATATATTTAAATCATAAATACATTGAAATTACCTTTGTGTTTTATTTTAGTATCACTATATATTTTAAAATAACTACTATTAAAATCAAAAAAATCAATTAAAATCCAAAAAATCGATTTAAATAAAAAAAATCCGATTTAAATAAAAAAAATCCGATTTTTTGATTTTTTAAAACAAATCATGATTTATATCAACCCTGTTTGTTCCATCGTCTCTAGACTCATGTACCGTACTGTCCTTATTTCCTGTTCGCAATTCATATGCGTCATTTTCATTAAACATGTTTTTCTCTTGCAACAACTTCATTTTTTCTTCCATGATTCCCATTTGCGTTTTCATTTCCTGTAATTCATATTCGTTGTCTGACACTTTCTTTCTCGGTTCACTCTTTTCACGTCTCTCCCGTCGCTGATTCTCTTTTTGTAAAGTTAATTCTTTCATTGCTCTACTGTGTTTCTCCTCTACCTGTCTCTCCATATATTTACGTTCATCTTCATCGTTCTGCCTCCTTCTGTCTCTTCTTATTTTCCGTAACTCCTTTTCTGATAAGTATTCCGACTATTCCGTTACTAGCGTATACTATATATATCACGAACCAAAGCTACTGAACTAGTATTGTCACTTCCTAACCTCCCAGTTCTGTCACTGTATTGTATATAACTATCACTTCCACAAGTATTCAATTTAGCAGTTTATCATATCCATGCTCATTGTTCATCAATATTATAGTCTAGTAGTCTCCAATGATACGTTCCAACACAAGAACTCTTTGTTATATCATTCACACCGTACTGTTCGTAGTATTCAACAGGTCAAGTGCAGTACTCATTGACAATGTTCAAATTCACTAGTTACAATGTATCAGTATATGTCCACTTTTCATTATACACCTATTCACTTTCTACGAGTATATGTAGACAGACTATCTCATTTGATGAAATCGCTACTGGCTATTTTAGTATTCCATTTCCTGTGCTGTTTCCATTCAAAATTTCATTTTCAAATTGCTTTCAACTATTTACGTCCGTCTAATGCAGTTCAAATGTACAATTCATTTCACTTTCACTTTTCGGCTCTGTTGTTTCATACGTGTGTACTTTTCAATTCACTTTCATGAGTTTCATTGCCATATGTGTGTATGAAGTAATGTGTGAAATGTATAACCAAAATATTTGTATAAAGTAATAACTTGTTCTCAGTACATATCAAAGTATACGTATATCAAAATATAAGAAGCGTTTAATAGAACTTGTTGAAAAGAAATAATCTTCTCAGTGGTTTCGAACTCACGATTACTGTCCAAACATCTTAACCACTACGCCACGGTGACATTTTAAATAGATAGGTAAAGTTTTCGTAGTCTTTACTAATTCGCAAGTAGTCTATACGGTCTCAGGTCGTTTCGCCCTAAATACATGTTCGCACCTGGTCGTTTCGCACTGGGTCATTTCGTCCTATGTAGGTAACGGTGGTATGGGATGTAGTTTCGCCCCAAAGTGAAGTGAAGTTTAAATAATCGTTGAATTATCTACTTAGTAATACTTGTTATAATTATCTCAGTGCATCATGTCAGATATGTGTGTTGTTTGCGCTTCCGGTGTCCGACCCAGGCAGCCTGGCATTGAGTGTGATGTGTGTGGCATGTGGACACATCGCAAGTGCGGTACAGGTATGTGTATATGTGTTGAATAACCATGTAGGTATTGACCTTTTTATTTTCGACAAATTATTAAAGAAAATTTAAAAGTTTATATAGGACGCATATTATACAATTTTCACACAATCGTAATTAATTTAAGTTTCAACTTTCAGTTTTATTAGGCATTAACCATAAGTGTACAACATGTATGATGCGATATTGTTAGTTTGGCATTATAATGTCTGTCTAAATATATGATAATGAGTGGGATACTGTATGTATCATGTGTATCTGATTAATAATGTAACAATTATGCATACTATTGTTGTTGCTAAAATGTTTGATGCATATATATATATACATTATGATACAACATTAATTAACGGAAATATTTTATATTGAATATTATATAATTATAAATATAATATTTAGGGCGAATCGACCCGGGGCGAACGTGCAACTAGGGCGAAACAACTCATAGTGCGAACGTGTAATTGGGGCGAAACGACCCGGGACCGTCTATACAGCGATTTATTTCGGGTAAATATCTTCGAAATCGGTCGAAAACCGACTAAGTGTGCATTTATACAATCAATTACGTTCGATTGCAAACATAAAGGCTCTACGTTAACAAGTAGTTTGGTCTGGGTATAACACGTATTTGAGGATATCAATTTATCTATATAACTCTGTGTGAACAGATTCTACCCGTCTACACAGATATTATAAACAATCAGCACTATATAAGCGGTCCCTAGAAATACCGAAAGACACCGAGTCACCGAAAAATACCGAAAGACACCGAAAACCAGTATATAACAGCAATATAAGTAAGAAGTAACGTGTTCTATCTATTTATTAAGCATATTACACCTTATTGACTTAATATCTGCCCTTTATAATGATTAATTATAAAGTTATGAGAGTATTTCGGCGATTTCATTTTCAAGGGAGACTAATCCTACTCTACTGTATACCGAAATACACTGAAGATATGTATAAAACAACACTAAAATGAATGAATTAATGTGTTTATAGCTACATATTAACATTTCTATACATTATAACTGTTTATTGAAATAAAATATGTCCTTTAGGAGTGTATTTCGGTATATATTACACAATATCGCCACCAGTTCTATACCGAAAGACACTTTTCATTTTCAAGGGAGACTAATCCTACTCTACCGTATACCGAAAGACACTTACGTTCTACATACAAAACAATAAAAATAATGAATTAGCTTAGTAATAGCTATTTATTAAGTTTAATATACCTAATAACTTGACTTAATATCTGTCCTGTATAGTGATTTATTTTAATGTTTAGATTTCATTTATTTTCAAGGGAGACTAATCCTACTCTACCGAAAGACACTTTTAAGTTCTGCATTTCTGTATATATTACACAATATCGCCACCAGTCCTATACCGAAAGACACTTACGTTCTGCATAAAACAACAATGAAAATAATGAATTAGCGTAGTTATATCTATTTATTAAGTTTAATATACCTACTAACTGTGAATTGACTTAATATCTGTCCTGTATAGTGATTTATTTTAATGTTTAGATTTCATTTATTTTCGAGGGAGACTAATCCTACTCTACCGAAAGACACTTTTAAGTTCTGCATTTCTGTATATATTACACAATATCGTTATCAATGTTACACGTTTATATAACACACGACCATATTATCTAGATATATATAGGATATATATGGGGTATATCAACTAATGTTGTTATTGTTAATCAAACATGCAGTAAGTATAACGTGCTGTTAAGTGCTGTCCCTGTACTGAAAAAACTATCCTGATAATGAATATCTACTGACAGAAAAATCACCTGAAAGACGAAACAATTTAATTAAACAATAACCTGCTTCAGTCTGCAAAAATTCTATGCAAAACATACAATTGATCTTTCTGCAAACGCTACTTAGGCACGCCACCCCATAGCTACCGGTGCTCGCTGTAACCACGCGAGACAAGCTATCTAACAAATTGGCGTCTAACGCAGTCCTGCATCGAGTTAATCTAGATAAATTCCGTCGAATTTCTCGGTTTTATTTCACCCAGATAAGAATATCTCGTTGACAGCAAGACAGCAATGGTTTATGTTTTTCAGTGATGGTTATTTCTCTAAAGTACAGATATATTTAACGGATGAGGACGTGTTAAGTGTTCGTGGAAAATGCTTTCGCAGTCAACGGAAGAGTGAACAACCATATCGTGTCAACTTTGACATCAAAAGAAATGAAATATGCCACCGTCTTGAGAGACTCGACCCTATGCCTCGAAGACTCGAACATTAGGCCCAAAAACTGAACACCAGTACGTTCACTGAGCTAATATGGGAATCCCACAGCTCTGCACATGCATGGGTACTATTACTACTATCTGATCCCTAGTCCACCATCCACGACAATATGTATGAACCACATGTATAATTTTAATCACCATTATACTCACATATCTCTTGTGAACAGTAAATCTATAAATGCAGAATATATTTTTTCGAAATATTTTATTATGCATAAATAAATTAATTTCAACTTACTTTTGTGCAAATATATCTGTTTGCATTAATTTTGGATGTATTCAGCTGGTCGTTTAATTCACCTTAGACATGTTTCAAGATTTGTCTTAGGTTTTGGAAATGGCACGAATTTAACGTCACCTATCAATCGATCTGGATATCTACTATCACACAGACCGTAACTACATCTTTTCACCATTGTCAATGACAGACAGCATTAATTAATTTGTAATTATTTTTCAAAACATAATTTTAGATCACGATCACTCGTTATCAGATTTGATTAAAACGTTACTATATAACTCGTTTGTCTGACAGAACGATAAAACAATGATTCGGTGTAGTAATCAATGCTATAATTATGTGCACACATTTTATAATTGACCAATTAGCACAATCAGTGCTAAATTCCGATGTTCAATTTTGATCTTGATAATAGCAGTAGGCCCCTATCCGTGATATTATAAAGTCGGCGGTCTCTGTGATGTACCGGTAGTCGATTAGTTGGTGATTACTCCCAATAAACAGTGTGACACGCTTAAATTTGATTGCTGTGTTTGCTAGAAAAGAATGACTATATGGGGTCAGTCAGTGTTTTTATAGATGCATTGGTTTTAAAGCAGCTGTCTGGTATGTTGTGGTTCATATACACACTTTTAGATTTGTCCAAGGATTTTGAAATGGGTTGAATTTAACGTCGATCACCAGGATATCGACTAATTTTGTACTATAACTAACCCACACACCAAAGCTACACATTTTCAACATCATTAAAACAATTTTAAACCCGTATTTTCGATCAAATTCACGCCTTTTCAAATTTGTCTACTCGTTACTAGTTTGTCTAATATGCATTGTTTGTCTAACAAGATGGCGGCGATAGGCGTTGCCGGGGGTGTGCGCAAATGGTGCGATGCGATTGGCTAACGCCAGGTGTCAATCAAAATCGGCAGAAAGGTCAAAAGTTAAATTGCAAACAAATAATTGACATATATAATAAAATATAGATCACTCACCACACCTTGTACATCATGTATATCAAATCCAGAAGCACAAGAATAATTATCCACTAACCATAATAGGTTACATCCAATAGAAAATGAATGCACAAGTTGTGTCCAATCACAAGTGAATAAAGTTAATCACAGTATAATCACTAATATAGAACAGAACAGATAATTTATTTCGATTTGTACAAAGTACATCATCATATACAAATTATTACATACAATATATATATATTATCACGTCATAAACAGTGAAGTGCTTAAACAAATTTACTCATACATAGAGGTTGAACAAAACTGGTCTCTTAGAATGAAGACTGCATAATGGCCTATTCATATTTCTAAGTGGTATAGATTTTAAATTAAGCATGTGTAATAACATTCAAGTAAAAATTTCTTTCTTCAATGGCTCGTTTGTAAAAAATTGCGAGTTTACATAGTGTATGCTTATTTTCGGACTTGAGTAATTGTATAAATTTAAACATGCTAGGGTTGTTACGGTAATATTGTTTTACATAGACAATTCTTAAATTTTGATAATATGGGCAAACAATGATAAAATGATATTCATCTTCAATTTGTCCACTGTTACAACATTGACAATATCGCTCGTTTCGAGGTATTCGGTTTCTGGAATATCTACCAGTGTGAATTCGAAGTGTGTGAGCAGATATCATCAATCTTGTAACAAACAAATAATATATCCAACTGTTCAAACGGTGTTCAATCATGACGTTCTCGTGAAGTCTTCGTCTTGTATAGCAAGCGTTCCGTGAGGTATACCGATTCCTTCATCCGTGATGTCGTCGATCCAGTCCGTAATCGAGTTACTGGTGCACCAGCATGTCTATACTCACTGTTTATAAACATTGATCAGTTGATTCTCCGAAATATCCCGGGTATCCGAATCATGTACAATATATGTCAACATTGGCAACAGAGAACAATACTCTCTGTGAGAAGTTAATCGCACGTGCATATTGTATTCCATGTAAAGTAATAAAGTCATCAATACTGGTTGAGCGCCATTTGTCGCCGGTCCCTTGTCTGCCCTGACTCTTACACCTCCTAGCGGGTATATGTATCTCGAGGAGGTGGGTTTGAGTGAAGACTCGACGCAATAATTTATAAGGGATGATGACTTTTATTTACTTCCTTTCCTGGCTATATATCCAATATAGTCATAACAATGTATTGTAAATATACGCCCAAAATGGCGATTTATCATTCATTCCAAAGCTGACCTGAAAGTGACCAACAATAGTGATTGGTTAGAATATGTCACATGCAAATTGTTAGTATGACCATTTATAAATACATTTTACATATATACAAGTTGCAAATGATATACATTAAGTATGGAACGCCAGAACGGACATAATATATAGG
This sequence comes from Archivesica marissinica, assembly GCA_014843695.1. Taxonomy (NCBI): domain Eukaryota; kingdom Metazoa; phylum Mollusca; class Bivalvia; order Venerida; family Vesicomyidae; genus Archivesica; species Archivesica marissinica. Next base: position 1,457,466 of record CM026393.1, read on the forward strand.
GGGTGGGGTAAAAACAATAAAACAACTGAATATTTTCCCTGTAACGTTTATTGATGGTTTATTAACGATTGCTATGATTGCGATCCAATTCCAGGCTATGACAAATACACCTCTTAGAGAGAAAAAAACTGTTACAACACTACCCAAGGTGGGAACAAATGTCGGAAGTTCAAGCCAGTAGTACACTAAATCTGTTTATTCCTTGAGATTGGACACTTCTTTGTGTAGATAACAATGTTGGATTAAATATCCAGACACACAATACAACTATAGAAATTATAAAACATATGCTGTTTTGAAATAATAGGGTCAAAGGGTATTGTACTGTAATCTGTGTGTATATGAATTTAAAAAATGTTATCTAGTGATACAAATGTATAGGAAAAAACAATACAATATTATTAGTTCAGGAAAAGTTTACTTAACTAAAATTAATTTGTTGAATTAAGTGGTCATTCATCGCGAATCTACTGTATTGCTATCGAGAGAGATGCATAGTGATTTTGCGATGACCTTTGGAAATGGGTTAGTACATGTATCGCAATACCCGTATGTAATATGCACACTATCCGAACCATAACCTCCGTTGGTTTGGCCTCAGACACTTTATATTTCTCGAGTGTTCATGAAACTATAATTGATTTACACAAATGACTAGCATTATCCGTAAAGCATGTTTACTAATTATGATATTTGTGGTGCTCCGTTGGGGTCACCGTGGTGTCGTTGTCGGGTCGGGCTTCGATAGTGGTTGTGCGGCGTCGGGATGGTGCATTAGCACTGATGCGGGGACGCGTTCGTGTAGGATTGTATCTATCTGTCGTTGTCGCGGTGAAGTGGTGTCGTACTATCGTTCTCATACTGTCGTTGTCGTGGTCTCGGGCTGTCGTAATCGTGCTGTCGGCCTCTCTTAGTGTAGCCTCAGCTGGCGATACTGCGTGAGGCAGATGGTGTGGAGGCGATGGTGCGATGCCGCGGTAGCGGTTTGTGCGGTGGGGCGTCAAGCTGTTGTGGTCACGTGTTGTCATTGTTATGCTGTCATTGTCGTGGTGTCGGCACGATGGCGATGGTGTGGTGACCCTGACGGAACACCATATATATATATTGTTACACTATTTTATTAGACACTATGTTGAGATAATATGTGGGCATCTTTGAATCTGGGTTAAATGTATTTTATTATCATTTCCCCCCTCGGGGATTGGGATTATATACGAGTACTGCATTGCGTATATTATTACGTAATTGGCGGCGGGTTGTTATATTAAATTTAAAATGTCACTTAGATCTATTTAAACAGTTGAGAGTATTGTTATATACAATACATATAGTAGTTTTATTAACGACTTCAGATAAAGTATACAATTTAAATATAAAGACCATTACAGAAAGGCATGAAATAGACCGGCTGTGCTACCATGAGATATCTGGCTCGCAGGCTGCTGGTGGTGAGAGATTACGTCATGTATCTGACCCATTGCGCTCCATGTGATGTATGTGGGTTTTTATACCGTGGTCGTTTTTTAGATCTCGAGTGGTTCTTATGCTATGCAGTTTCATGTTGTCTTTCTCTGACACGTTGCATTAAGTTGTATGCTGACGCTACTAATTAAAAGGTCCTATTTATGTAACAGTAACTATAGTACCATCAATAAAATTGATGTGGAAGCGTATACACACAACATTATAATATTGTATCAACATGAACACAAAAAATGTGGTGTTGTAATGGGGACAAATATTAAGATACCTAGCTGGCAGCTTGAACGCTCCCATGTCAAAGGCTTTTGACGGGCATGACCAGGTAAAATGTTTCAAAACCTTGTGGTGTGGAACAGACATTATATATGTTTGTATATATACTATCTCTGTGTATATGTGTGTGCATAAAAATGGACAGGCTTGGCGTTGTTGTAGGTCAGTGGGGTTGGTTACTTGTATGGTGGTAGATTTTGGATGGCCAGTTTGTGTTTGCGGGGTGGGAGTGTTGGCTGCGCGGGGGACGTGTTGGGTGTCCTACTTCTGCTATCTCCTCCTTTGTATTTGTATAGATATGTATACTAGTCAGTATATGTATGGAGAAGGGGCCATGAAGGTGGAAATTTACAGTGGTCCCGCTTCTGCGGTCGGGGTTTCCATTTCTGGAGTCAGGGTGGTTTTGTCGGGGTTTGGCCACTGTATGGGTGACTGGCTCTTGTGGCCCGCATCTGCGGTGGGTATGTGTGTATGTATATATATGTATACATGGGTAATCTTAACTCTGACAGCTGCTTACCGTTGAAGATACTCTTTGCTAGTCTTACATTTCGTACCGATAAGACATGCTTCTGAGAGTCACAAAACTTCAACATACAAACAAAACAAATTACTGTTGATAAACAAGTATATAGTCAGTCTTGTTTTTCGTTTCGACAAGACCTACTTTCATGCACTATAGTATCACCTGTATAAAGTAACAATACGTATATATGGATGTATAGGTGTATATAAATATGTGTATGTATGTATATGTGTGAGTATATGCATATATATATACATGTACATATATGCATATTAATAAATTGATAGTAATTGGCACAAAATGTAATATATAAGAGGTTGTGACCTTGCATGCGGGTGTTTTCAGTTTATTGCTATGGGTGTGTTGTTGGCTTGCGGCCGTTCATGTCTCGGCTTGCGCATCTAGAGTAGTTTCTATTTTAGACTAAAATATCAATCGCTGAGGAGGCGTGTGCCTGGCATGTGTGGTTATGTGCTGGTAATTTATGTGAGGTCACTTTTAAATGTGTATATATGTATTGTAGGTGGTTTAGAGTGTGTTATAAAACTGAAAAACAAAATGAGTTAGCACTCAATCCACGCATATGACCATTAATTATATAAATATATTATGGCTGACTCTGATACATATATTTACTGCAAAAAGAGATTTTATGTTTTTAAACACTATATATTGTGAATGGCATAACAGGAAATACTGAATTTATATATCCAGTCATCAGTTTCCTAGATTCAACAGGATTGTAAATAGACACTCCTGAATTCTAGAACTAACTATATTGTTCACATACTATGAATTTAAAAAGATGAAGAAAGAGTTGAGTATTAGAAACACTAACATTATACATGTATGTTTGATGTGAAAGATTCATGGTCACATTTTAAAATTGTATTTGATAAGCGATGTACTTAATAGATCGACTATTAGAAGACAGTTCTTGTTATATAGCATGGTGTTAGTATATACACTATGTTTTTGTTAGATTATAGATGTGAGGAATACTGTTTGTGTTTTTTTAGGAATGATAAACTGCATGTACGTACATTATTTTGTTTAACTGGCTTTTATAGCACTAAATAGACAAAATCTACCATGACGTATTCTACAAAACATAAATGTATCTTAGAATGTATAACAATTTGTTGTTGACACGAGAGATTCTACCGTATTTATCTAAATATTATTTGTACTATTCCGCAATAACATGAGTATTAAATTATGTACATTAAACCACAGGGATTCGGCACGTTTGGGGGTACTAGTATATATATTTAAGTACAGGGAATCTACTCTGTGGGATGTCAGATTTCGCATCGATCAGTAAAATGGCCCTATCTGAAACAATTTTGTACAAAGCTGTCCAAATATAACGCCTATCCCGAGTCTTTATATTGTTCTTCAAATAAAACACAACTTTAAGCTGCGTGCATGTATACTTTGCAAACAATTGCCACAGACATTGGCCATAGCAGGTCACATTTCCATACTAGGACACGGGTTCTGTCAGCAACAAATAAAATCTTCGACGGGAGAGTTTTAACAGTGAATAACATTATCAATAAAATGTGTTTCCACTAACGTGTAGGTTTATTCGGCAAAAACGTACGTCAAAAAAAGAGATTTCGTAGCATTTTCAATTTGTTTTGAAAATTTCTAAAGCGGCGCAATTCGCGTTGAAACGAGCGTTCTGATTGGATTATGATTATTCTTCATATATAAAAAAACATCTTGTTACATTCTAATAATCCAATCAGTTTCAGATAGGGCCATATTACTGATCGATGCGAAATCTGACATCCCACAAAGTAGAATCCCTGTACTTAAATATATATACTAGTACCCTCAAACGTGCCGAATCCCTGTGCATTAAACGTTAGGGGAATTGGAAACACATTAAAAAGAAAGCAAATGTTTCAACGGCTAAAACTACAAAATTATGACATATATCTTCTGCAAGAGACACACTCTATGATTTACAATGTCTACTAAATGCATTAAATGATTGGTGTAACCGAAATGATATGACAGTTAATATTGATAAGAGTAATGTTGTACATTTTAGAAGACCATCTGTGCCCAAGACAGATTTTGCGTTTAAATGTGGAGATAACACTTTAAAAATAGTTGATAAGTACACCTACCTTGGCATGTTATTGACTGAATACCGGGTACCTTGATTACGAGTTAACAGCGAAACATGTAGCAAGGAGTGCAAGCCGTGCACTAGGGCTATTAATTGCAAAATGTAAATTGGCAGGTGGTCTACAAAATAATGTTTTCACTAAGCTGTATAATTCTATGGTATGGCCTGTGGTTAGTTATAGTGCATGTATTTGAGGTGTGAAACAGTACTCTTGTATAAATGCTGTTCATAATAGAGCCATGCGTTTTTATATAGGTGTGGGTAAATATACCCCAAACAATGCTTTAATAGGAGAGATGGGATGGGAGCCGGCATATGTACGACAATGGTCTAGTGTTTGCCAACAATATACTAGGTTATCTCATACAAATAACACACGGTTAAACAAACGTATTGCATTGTGGGCTCTTTCTAAGGCCTCAATCTCGTGTAAAAACAGGTATTATGTTTTTCAAAAATATATTGCAGAATTAAATCTCGACGTGCCTGTAGATATATCGGATTCCATCCCTCGCTCCTTGATAGATAGTGTTAAAACTGCATCTATGGATAAATTTATTGCGCATTGGTATGCTCAAATAACTGATGTAACAGGCCCATCTCGTAGAGGCAGACATAAACTTAGAACATACTGTATGTATAAAAACAGCTTTGAGACAGAACACTATTGTAAGATTATACTACCATTAAGACATAGGGCGGCATTTTCCAAATTCCGTTGTGGTGTTGCTCCATTAAGGATAGAGACGGGAAGATATGAAAACATTGCTTTTGAAGATCGAAAATGTAACTTCTGTGATACAATGGAAACAGAAAGTCACGTTTTATTTGAATGTCAGCTTTATGAGGATATTAGACAAGATGTGTTCTTAAAAGCAAACAGTATAGACAGTAACTTCTCTAACCTGTCTAGAAATAACCAGTTGATATTTTTATTCTCCAACAAATATATGATTAGGGCATGTGCCAAAACCTGTTTTAACATTTTGCAAAAGCTTTCATTTTACCTCTGTAAATAATACACTATAATTCTTATAAATATACCAGAACTGTATTTTAACGTAAACGTATGTTTATCTCTATGCAGTACACATACATTTATGTCAACTAAATAGTCGCTGCTAATCAGTTCACGTTTGATCTGATCAAAATTGATAATGGATTTCTTACAACATTTTTTACTGTCGCACACTAGTGCCTATATTAAGCTTTCAGTATTTTATTCCTAGATATCACTTTTTTAAAGATCTTTTTAGTTTGGATTAGCAGAGGCAATTTAGATTTACCATGTATATAGTGAACATTATTAATTGTTATTGTGCATTGAATATGCATTATGTGAAAATAACTGTGATAAGTCTCTTGTAATTCAAATATATGAATGGCTATGTACTGTTTTATAGTATGTAATATGATTTTATGATACATTGTACATAGATGAGACTATAATAAAGAATAAAACTAAAACACTCAATTTTGAGCAAAGCTGGAAAGCAGACTGGGGAGGGGAGACATTTTTCAGTGGAAACAAAACAAATAGTGCTGGCGTATGTTTCTTATTAAACAACCGGCTGCAATATACCAATATTAAATTTACAGAATTGATATGCGGCAGACTTATTGCATTTGAATTTAGTTATGACGGGAACAACTTTGTAATTATTAACATTTATGGACAAAACATAGATGACATTTCAATACATGAACGGATAATTAAATTTCTCGGTGAAAATGAAGATAAACATTTAATATTAGGTGGCGACTTTAACACAATTTTAGACCATGCTTTAGATAAAAAGAATGGGCGTAAAGATACACATGACAAAATGTAGGTCAAAAATACGAGAAGAAATGGAACAGTTTAATATGTCAGATATATGGAGAATAAAAATCCCACAGAAACAAAACTACACATGGCATTCAAATGATAAAACTCCAATATTTTGTCGGTTAGATTACTTCTTGATATCTCAAAACCTTGTTAATTGCACAGTTTCCTGCAAAATAGATATTGGATTCAAATCTGACCATTTCCTTGTAAGCCTAGAACTAAATTTGCAAAAACAACCAAAGGTATTTTAAGCTTAATAACAGTCTTTTGCTGAAAGAAGAATATCAAAATATTATAAGAAATACAATAGGTGAAACTGCAAAAATAAATAAAAAAGCCAATCCGAATACTATGTGGGAAATCATTAAGGGCAATATAAGGAATGAAACAATTAAATATGCGTCACATGTTAAGAAAGAAGAATCTAAAATTGAGAATGATATTAAAAATAATCTTGAAAGAACAGAGTCAGAAATATTTAAAGAAACGGATGTATCTAAATTAGAAAAACTCAAGTACGAACTCAGCCAATGTCTTGAAAAACTTAATAAATTATATGAAAAGAAATTAAACCGAATTATCTTAAGATCTAAAGCACAACAAGTGGAGTATAGTGGGGAAAAAACAGTAAACTATTTGCTAGCTTAGAAAAAAGAAATTCTGAAAGAAAAACAATGAATCAAATAAACGTTAATGGCTGTATAATTACAGACCAAAAACAAATCTTAGAGCAACAACGGCTATTCTATGAAAATGTATACAAAAATGTAACACAAACGACTTCAAATTTCAACTTTATGGATCCAACAATGACTAAATTAAGTAATGAAGAAAACGAAATATTAAACTTACAAGTTTCAGAAATTGAATTTGCCACAGCTTTAAAAGACATGAAAAATAACAAAAGCCTGGCTCAGATGGATTAACAACGGAATTCTATAAAATATTTTGGAATGACATAAAACAATATTATATCGAATCTATTTTGTATTCTTACGAACATCGAAACTTAACAGACTTACAGAAGCAAAGTATAATAACATTACTGCCTAAAGAAAATAAAGATACTCTACACATAGAAAATTGGAGACCAATCAGTTTATTGAATGTAGACTATAAAATTATAGCAAAAGTTATTGCAAACAAAATTAAGAAAGTGTTGCCTTCAATAATAAATCAATGTCAATCCGGTTTTATTAAAGGTCGATACATAGGTGAAAATATTCGACTTATTTTCGAAGTTTTGGAAAATCTGGAAAATTCGGATCAAAAATCTATTTTATTCTTTTCAGATTTTATGAAGGCATTTGATAGCTTAAACCACACTTTCTTATTTGACACGCTTATTTTTTTAAATTTTGGGGATTCTTTGACAGTGGATAAAACTATTTTATAAAGATCCCAATAGTTGTGTTATAAATAATGGCCATATGTCAAATTTCTTCAAAATCGAAAGGGGTGTCCGCCAGGGATGCCCCCTCTCCCCATATCTATTTATTATCTGTGTTGAACTATTGTCAAACTGCATTCTAAAACATAAAGATATTAAGGGCATTGAAATTAATCATATTGAAATTAAAAATGTCCTATTCGCTGATGATGCAACCTTTGTCACAGATGGGTCAAAGAAATCTTTCGAAACATTAATAAATGTTCTCGACAATTTTAGTCATGTCTCAGGGTTAAAACTTAACGAAAATAAATGCCATTTGCTAAGAGCTGGTTCACTAAGAAACTCAAACATAAAGTTTTGTTCAAATAAATATTTTAATTGGACATCTGAATGTGCCCGCTCTTTAGGGATAACTTACTACATCGACACTTGTTTATCGTATCAACGGAATCTGGATACACAGGTTAAATCTTTTAAAAATTGTTTGAAGCAATGGCAACATCGGAAACTAACACTTCTTGGCAAAATCACTGTCATAAAATCTTTTGCACTCCCGAAGCTGATATACCCTATTTCTGTTTTACCTTCTCCGGACAAAAAAAATAATTATGTCCTTAGAAAAAAGTATGTTTGAGTTTATATGGGATGGAAGTATAACTCCTTTACCATAGGCCACACCCCTAACCACCCATAATACCAGATGTGGGTGCAGATGTATGCACAGACCTAACTGCTCACCCAGAACTCCGGTGAAATAAACATATAACAAATATATGAAAACAATGTCATTATCCATAAACAATTTCCGTGATATTTATGAAAACAATGTCATTATCCACAAACAATTCCGGTGATATTTATGAAAACAATGTCATTATCCACAAACAATTCTGGTGATATTTATGAAAACAATGTCATTATCCACAAACAATTCCAGTGATATTTATGAAAACAATGTCATTATCCACAAACAATTCCAGTGTAATTTATGAAAACAATGTCATTATCCACAAACAATTCTGGTGATATTTATGAAAACTGTCATTATCCACAAACAATTCTAGTGATATTTATGAAAACTGTCATTATCCACAAACAATTCCGGTGATATTTATGAAAACACTGTCATTATCCACAAACAATTTCGGTGACATTTATGAAAACAATGTTATTATCCACAAACAATTTCGGTGATATTTATGAAAACAATGTCATTATCCACAAACAATCTCGGTGACATTTATGAAAACAATATCATTATCCACAAACAATCTTTCCAGTCAGGCTTTTCTACAACATTGGTTGAAATCCATTTAAACCGGACATAATTCCATAAACATACAAGACAAACAAAGTTTGTGTGGACCCTAATATTCCCTACCAATCCAGAGTATCTACAAGCTGCCAAAATAGCTGTAGAATATTGTGTTTGATCTTCATATGCAGCTACCGACTTTGCAACATATTATCATCATCTCTGGTAGATGGTCTTTGTTCAAATTACGCCTTCACAATGAATGCATAACTTTATTAAACATCATCATATTCTATGGAACCGTCACTGGGAGATTTCCATATCACCCACAGGTAATCAACTCATTTGTACACCAGAACATAGTTCTACAGTTATCTATAATAAACGACGAGACACGCGATGTTAACGTATATCTACCCAGAATATGAAGACAAACATTGAGACCAAATTTGAAGATAGACAGGAAACGCAAATACAATCCAACCTGCCTTAACCCTTTCCCTCATAGAAGCATCTCTTGATGCCATTACCAATTCCACATACATTGACAATGTAGTAGCCAAATCAATGTCCATAATAAAGGCCAGAATCTCATGTAGTCCCCATCAATATCTATGGAGGTGGGATAGATATCATATGGCGACTACTTATCCACTGCATGATAGCTAAATGGCTGTGGTTTGTATGGAGATATAATAGTATATCAACCTAAATCTCTATGAAGTCCCAGCAATATCTATGGAGGTGGGATAGATATGGCTACTACTTATCCACTGCATGATAGCTAACTTGTTGTCATTTGTATGGAGATATAATAGTATACAATGTATTAACCAAAATCTCAAGTAGTCCCAGCAATATCTATGGAGGTGGGATAGATATGGCTACTACTTATCCACTGCATGATAGATAAATGACTGTCGTTTGTATGGAGATATAATAGTATATTAACCTAAATCTCTATGAAGTCCCAGCAATATCTATGGAGGTGGGATAGATATGGCTACTACTTATCCACTGCATGATAGATAAATGACTGTCGTTTGTATGGAGATATAATAGTATATCAACCTAAATCTCTATGAAGGATAGGGTTAAGCAACACGCCATGTGAAAACAACAATATTCCAACTCGTAAACTGCTCATTAATATATCATATGATTGTTTCTCTCTTCTTCCACTCCAATGGTGCACAGACATACCTAAAATTATAAGAAGAATATCCTCATTTAGTCGACAACAGAAATTATAATAATTATGTTGTTGCTCTACAAACCAAACAGTTATTTATTTACTATAGCTATGTTTGAAATAGTGCAACCGTGGCAACAATTGGTGGTTCACCCACGATTAGTATGCCAGAGGCGCAAATAATAAAAATCAATCGAATGATTAATGGTGTTGCAAACAGCCAACAACAAACAAATCATACCGATGCAGTATCGCAATATACTGCAGTGAATACCGACGCAGTATCACAATATACTGCAGTGAATACCGACGCAGTATCACAATATACTGCAGTGAATACCGACGCAGTATCACAATATACTGCAGTGAATACCGACGCAGTATCGCAATATACTGCAGTGAATAATTACACAGTATCGCAATATGCTGCAATGAATACTGACGCAGTATCGCAATATACTGCAGTGAATACCGACGCAGTATCGCAATATGCTGCAGTGAATACCGACACAGTATCGCAATATGCTGCAGTGAATACCGACGCAGTATCACAATATGCTGCAGTGAATACCGACGCAGTATCGCAATATACTGCAGTGAATACCGACGCAGTATCACAATATGCTGCAGTGAATACCGACGCAGTATCACAATATACTGCAGTGAATATTTAGGCAGTATCACAATATACTGCAGTGAATATTTATACAGTATCACAATATACTGCAGTGAATATTTTTACAGTATCACAATATACTGCAGTGAATACCGACGCAGTATCGCAATATACTGCAGTGAATACCAACGCAGTATCGCAATATACTGCAGTGAATACCGACGCAGTATCGCAATATACTGCAGTGAATACCGATGCAGTATCGCAATATACTGCAGTGAATATTTATACAGTATCACAATATACTGCAGTGAATATTTATACAGTATCACAATATACTGCAGTGAATACCGACGCAGTATCGCAATATACTGCAGTGAATATTTATACAGTATCACAATATACTGCAGTGAATATTTATACAGTATCACAATATACTGCAGTGAATACCGATGCAGTATCGCAATATGCGGCAATGAATACCGACGCAGTATCGCAATATACTGCAGTGAATACTGATGCAGTATCGCAATATGCTGCAGTGAATACCGACGCAGTATCGCAATATACTACAGTGAATACTGACGCAGTATCACAATATGCTGCAGTGAATACCGACGCAGTATCACAATATGCTGCAGTGAATACCGACGCAGTATCGCAATATACATGTAGTTTCCTCCTTCCTGACTGACCAATCAAATCAAACAAAAATGAGCATGTGATAAATTACGGCATAGTGTAGAAAATTTACATGTCAACTGTTTCAGTTCTTGCTCTGAAAGCAGTGTAACTTTGGCATATTCATAGCTATTATAATCTAATCAATAAACGCAAGTGTTTGACAGGATCTTGTAGTTGCGCCATTTACTTTTATTTCTCACAAAAAGTTATTTAGCTCTCCTGAAAAGCTTACGATTTGCAGCTTCGGCATTTGTGAAAAGTAGTATTAAAAGTGCATAAATAATGACCATTGTAAAAATAGTATAAGTTTTGTCCTTGATATTCCAGGCATAGACATATTCTTCAATATATACAGTTTGTCCTCGATATTCCAGGCATATGGTAGACATATTCTTCAATATATATAGAGTTTGTCCTCGATATTCCAGGCATACGGTAGACATATTCTTCAATATATAGACTTTGTCCTTGATATTCCAGGCATACGGTAGACATATTCTTCAATATATAGAGTTTGTCCTCGATATTCCCGGCATAGACATATTCTTCAATATATACAGTTTGTCCTCGATATTCCAGGCATAGACTTTATATAACATTGGCGGGAATACATAGTCACACTAGGCGAGAGGCGAATTTCAAATTACCCTTTTCCTCAATAAAAGAGAATAGTAAATTCACAACTGGCAATACACATCCATAGCATTGGGTGAATATGATGTTGGCAATGAATGAATGTGATGATGGTAATTGGCAATGAGTGAATGTGATGTTGAGAGTGAGTGAATGAATAAATGTGATGTTGGCAATGAGTGAATGTGATGTTGAGAGTGAGTGAATGTGATGTTGGCAATGAATGAATGTGATGATGGTAATTGGCAATGAGTGAATATGATGTTGAGAGTGAGTGAATGAATAAATGTGATGTTGGCAATGAGTGAATGAGATGTTGAGAGTGAGTGAATGTGATGTTGGCAATGAGTGAATGTGACGATGGCAATGAGTGAATGTGACGTTGGCAATGAGTGAATGTGACGTTGGCAATGAGTGAATGTGATGTTGGCAATGAGTGAATGTGACGATGGCAATGAGTGAAGAATGTAATGTTGGCAATGAGTGAATGTGATGTTGGTAATGAGTGAATGTGATGTTGGCAATGAGTGAATGTGATGTTGGCAATGAGTGAATGTGACGATGGCAATGAGTGAAGAATGTAATGTTGGCAATGAGTGAATGTGACGATGGCAATGAGTGAAGAATGTAATGTTGGCAATGAGTGAATGTGATGTTGGCAATGAGTGAATGTGATGTTGGCAATGTGTGAAGAATGTAATGTTGGCAATGAGTGAATGTGACGATGGCAATGAGTGAATGTGATGTTGGCAATGAGTGAATGTGATGTTGGCAATGAGTGAATGTGACGATGGCAATGAGTGAATGTGACAATGGCAATGAGTGAATGTGATGTTGGCAATGAGTGAATGTGACTATGGCAATGAGTGAATGTGATGTTGGCAATGAGTGAATGTGACAATGGCAATGAGTGAATGTGATGTTGGCAATGAGTGAATGTGATGTTGGCAATGAGTGATTGTGACGTTGGCAATGAGTGAGTGTGACGATGGCAATGAGTGAATGTGATGTTGGCAATGAGTGAATATGACGTTGGCAATGAGTGAGTGTGACGATGGCAATGAGTGAATGTGATGTTGGCAATGAGTGAATGTGATGTTGGCAATGAGTGAATGTGATGTTGGCAATGAGTGAATATGACGTTGGCAATGAGTGAGTGTGACGATGGCAATGAGTGAATGTGACGATGGCAATGAGTGACTGTGACAATGGCAATGAGTGAATGTGATGTTGGCAATGAGTGAAGAATGTGATGTTGGCAATGAGTGAAGAATGTAATGTTGGCAATGAGTGAATGTGATGTTGGCAATGAGTGAATGTGACAGTGGCAATGAGTGAATGTGACGATGGCAATGAGTGAAGAATGTTGCAAATTAATGAATGTGACATTGGCAACTGGCAATGAGTAAATGTGATGTTGGCAATGTATGAAAAATAATATGTTGGCAATGACTGAATGTAATGTTGGCAATGAGTGAATGTGACGATGGCAATGAGTGAATGTGATGTTGGCAATGAGTGAATGTAATGTTGGCAATGAGTGAATGTGATGTTGGCAATGAGTGAATGTGACGTTGGCAATGAGTGAATGTGACGTTGGCAATGAGTGAATGTGACGTTGGCAATGAGTGAATGTGATGTTGGCAATGAGTGAATGTGAAGATGGCAATGTTCACACCATGAAATACAGGTATATACACATCATTATATCAATGCATGTGTCAGGTATATACAGATCATTATATCAATGCATGTGTCAGGTATATACAGGTCATTATATCAATGCATGTGTCAGGTATGTACAGATCATTATATCAATGCATGTGTCAGGTATATACAGATCATTATATCAATGCATGTGTCAGGTATATACACATCATTATATCAATGCATGTGTCAGGTATATACAGATCATTATATCAATGCATGTGTCAGGTATATACAGATCATTATATCAATGCATGTGTCAGGTATATACAGATCATTATATCAATGCATGTGTCAGGTATATACACATCATTATATCAATGCATGTGTCAGGTATATACACATCATTATATCAATGCATGTGTCAGGTATATACAGATCATTATATCAATGCATGTGTCAGGTATATACAGATCATTATATCAATGCATGTGTCAGGTATATACACATCATTATATCAATGCATGTGTCAGGTATATACAGATCATTATATCAATGCATGTGTCAGGTATATACAGATCATTATATCAATGCATGTGTCAGGTATATACAGATCATTATATCAATGCATGTGTCAGGTATATACAGATCATTATATCAATGCATGTGTCAGGTATATACACATCATTATATCAATGCATGTGTCAGGTATATACAGATCATTATATCAATGCATGTGTCAGGTATACACACATCGTTATATCAATGCATGTGTCAGGTATATAATACTGATAGCAATTAGTACTTACTTTTCGGAGCCATTTTCTTTTCACAGACTTTCACAGCTTCATCAAAAGACTGACTTCCTGTTGTACAAAATGTTAACATTATTTCATGCTCACGTTGAACTGCTCCTGTGACATTCTGTAGAAACTCAGTCAATACAGTCCTGCAAAAATCCCTTTTGGTCCAAGATTTTACACTATCCAGTGAAATTACGATACTATCTTTTTGGCTGTCAGACAAAAATTGCAAGAGTTTCCTGAAGGTTTCTCTCAGCTTATCTTGCGACTGGCTTGCTTCGAAGATTGGAACTGGGAAAATCACATTGTATATCCCTTTTTCCACCATTGATTTCAAATCTAAAAATAAAGTAAATAATGTGTGTGAAACAGGCCAGCAATATCTCACAGACATCTCCATATGACAGTCATATCTCACAGACGCCTCCATATGAGTCATCTCTCACAGACGCCTCCATATGACAGTCATATCTCACAGACATCTCCATGTGACAGTCATATCTCACAGACATCTCCATATGACAGTCATATCTCACAGACATCTCCATATGACAGTCATATCTCGCAGACATCTCCATATGACAGTCATATATCACAGACATCTCCATATGACAGTCACATCTCACAGACATCTCCATATGACAGTCACATCTCACAGACATCTCCATATGACAGTCACATCTCACAGACATCTCCATATGACAGTCATATCTCACAGACGCCTCCATATGACAGTCATATCTAACAGACATCTCCATATGACAGTCATATCTCACAGACGCCTCACAGACATCTCCATATGAGAGTCACATCTCACAGATGCCTCCATATGACAGTCATATCTCACAGACATCTCCATATGACAGTCATATCTCACAGACATCTTCATATGACAGTCATATCTCACAGACATCTCCATATGACAGTCATATCTCACAGACATCTTCATATGACAGTCATATCTCACAGACACCTCCATATGACAGTCACATCTCACAGACATCTCCATGTGACAGTCACATCTCACAGATGCCTCCATATGACAGCCATATCTCACAGACATCTTCATATGACAGTCATATCTCACAGACATCTCCATATGACAGCCATATCTCACAGACACCTTCATATGACAGCCATTTCTCACAGATGTCTCCATATGACAGCCATATCTCACAGACATCTTCATATGACAGTCATATCTCACAGACATCTCCATGTGACAGTCACATCTCACAGACATCTCCATGTGACAGTCATATCTCACAGATGTCTCCATATGACAGTCATATCTCACAGATGTCTCCATATGACAGCCACATCTCACAGACATCTCCATATGACAGCCATATCTCACAGACATCTCCATATGACAGTCATATCTCACAGATGTCTCCATATGACAGTCATATCTCACAGACGCCTCCATATGGGGCTGTTTCACAATCAGAGGTACATTTTGAAATATTGCATATAATTAGCTATTATGGTTACTCTAGGGACAAATTCTATGCCATTACATCTTTCTTGGAGTATGGGTATCACAGCTAGTCTACAGAAACAATTTATTTTATGAAAAAACGTAACATTTTGACAAAATGACAGATAAATGGCTGTTTTTTTGACAAATGAATGTTTCATTTTTTTACACATACATGTAGTTCCCTCAATAATTAAAATATAAATACATCCAGAGAGAAAGCAGGCATTATTTAACTTATAAGAAGCATTTTGCGAGGATTGATACAAAAAAAATCGGCAAAAAACACATTTTTTTCACGAAAATCTCAATTTTGCCAAAAGACACTTTGTCCGTCAAAAATGTCTTCTCTGGAACTCGTTTTTAAGTGGGTATTTATTTAAGTGAAGAAGAAGAACAATTTGGGGTCAATAATATAGCTTCTACTCCCCATATATATGTCTGTTGAATATTGGAAATTGTTATTAAGTATATGCAATAGTTACCATACTGTGTACCATAATATACATATGTGTATGTTGTCCGTCAAAAAAGTGTCTTCTCTGGAAGAGATTTCTAGGACAGACAGAGAACAGAAAGAGTGTAATATATTGCCAGAATTCCACTAAATCACTTGGGTTAGCTGTCATTTACCGATACAAGAAATCATTATTTAATCACACTTCCAGTCTAGTGACATTATCTGTGTATGATGCAGTGTCAAAATATGTCTTTTCCGGAAATCAGTTTGTTTATTGCACTGATGCCTCAAACGGACAGAATAATCAACGTCACTCCGAACGTTAAATTTTATAATTAACATTATGAGTATGTATAGTCAAATACACCACACAATAACGATAATGTTATTTTTATGTCAATATTACAGCGACCAATAACTAGTGTCAAAAATCTAATAGCTTTGATACTTGATCCATTATGTTTAAATTGTATTTAAATAACATCAATGGTTTCACAAATACATCATAACATCATTTAATTGAATAATGCTATTGGGTAACATACTTTGATTACTCTTCTGAGTAGGTTTCCTATTGCATTATAAATGATGACATTTCCGGAGAAGACATGTTTTTTTGACTTTTACTATTTCCTCATTATAGTTTTGGTGTTTTGTGATTTCTATCCTGGTATTTGCATTGTCGGCAGCTATAGAGAAGCTTCAACCATATGGGACAACTCTTTAAAACACACTACAAGGAGATTTAATACATGTGCAGTATCATACCATAGATGTATTGATGGTAAAATAACTATGGTAAAATACTGAGCATGTATAAAAAACATTGTAGTGACAATTTAAACAGTTGTATTTTCATTTCAGATCCCAACCATAATAGTACATGTATATACACATTCTGAAAGATAATGGAGCCGTTGAAAGTGAAATTTAACTGGACATTACGAAAACGACATGACAAACGCGTTGAAACACAGACAGAGACAGAATCAGAAAAATCAGTCAAAAGTGCAGCTGCCAAATCACGACAAAAGAAGAAACTATTAGATCCAGATAAATATAAAGAGGATCTGCAAAAAGATGCGATGAGAAAGAGGGAGGCATATAAACAATCAGTAATATTATGTGCAAAGCTATCAGAAACAGATAGAGATGCAGAACGACAGCAATGGGCAATAGCTAAACAGACCCAACGTGAGAAGAAGAAACATTTAGGAACAGCTCAGAAGTCACCTGCCAAGAAAAGTAAACACATCAAAGACATGACCTATGAAGAAAAGAAGAATTATATGACAATGAAGAAGAGACAGAGCAGGAGTAACATGAATAAGCAGAAGACAACCAATACAAATGATAGAGAGACCATACAAAGAAGACAATCAAGGAAGACTGAAACAGACGATAGAGCCAGTACAAAACAGAAAGAGACCATGCAAAAACAATCAAAGATGACAGAACCAATCATCAGAGGTGCTGAGAATATGTGCACAACAGGACTGAAATCACCACCAAGCAGAACCAGTGTACAGGCAAACCAAAGCTATGAGGAAGACCCTACCTACATCACCAAAACACTTTGCAAACGTCATCACAACACTTATTGATAATGCATCACCGATGAAACAGGCTGCAATGGCCAAGAGAGGCATTAAGAGAAAGATTGACGAAGAATTTCTTGTACCCCCACTGAAGAAAACAATACTGAAGCTCAAAACCAATATGAACGAGGAGAAACGCCGTCAATACAATGTCATCGCCTCAGCATCAATGCGTGCTGCACACAGCGGGATCAAGTCAAAATTGGCCTCAGCACTAGCCATTGGACATCGTACACGCAGAAAGTTAACAAAAAATGCCCACAATCCAATACTCTCCAGAAAAAAAGAGGAAAGACGTCATCGACAAAAGCACAGTTGAAAAGGTACAGGACCACTGGACATCTAAAGGTATCTCCACCAAACATACTACCTGGCAGATGAGTCGTCTTGGAATTTAACCATGACGAACTCTCACAATGTGAAGACTTAATGTGATGTGACATACAATACGACATGGAAAAACTGGTCCTGTTTCAAATTGTCTGAAGTTAAAGTGTTTCATTTGTGACCAATTATGTTGTTTCATTCGTTAAACTGTATTTCTCTGCCAGGATGATGTGAGATACCATAGGACATGTTGATCAAGTTTCAAATGTTCAAAGTGTTCAAAGTTAAAGTGTTTTATTGTTACCAATTAGATTGTTTCATTCATTCAGTAAACTGTATTTCTCTGCTAGGATAAGACATATGATAAAGATATGGACATAACTGGGCAATATATTAATTAAAAATGTCAAGCTAGTAGTAATAACCAAACAGGATACCATGTCAAAAAAAGAGTCTTCTCCGCAAATATTGTCGTGACAGTCATGCATTGGCTGCTTGCTTAATGCAATTTATAAAGTTGATTTGCAGTTGAAGTGTATAATATACATACAGGGTTTATTGGAAAGTTATCCTTATATGTCACATTATATGCCAATACACAGTTCCGTGAATATATATATATATATATGTACTTTACCAAGCCTAATTTACAATTAAATGTCAAAAATATGTCTTCTCCGGAAGAAAGTATGCGAAATATATATGGTCATTTATTTTAACAATTCTCAACCAAATCTCATAATTCTTTCACTATTATTTTCTTAATTATATCTAGTCTGTATTAGGATTCATTAAATCACTGGTATGGAAGTATTCAATTAATGACAGTAACTGAAAGTAGAAAAAATCATGTTTTCTCAAAATAACGTGTAGTTTAGTGACGTTTTTTTATTAAATTGTGCCTATTAAACAATTACTAACACTGTAATATGGATGTATTGAGTAAAATAAGTTCATGAAATGATATGTTTCAGTAAACAGTATGCCATAATGGTCTTATCAATAAATTGAGTATTTCCTTGAAAAAATCATGTCTTGTTAACTTCATTGTATGATTTTTTTAGAAATCATTAATCCCACGCTCCAAAATGTTTACACCGACCCGTCAGTATATATATATAACCAGAATTGATCAGTTTGGCTCAATATACCAAGTTTGAAATTTGGGTGTCTGTGAAACACACTTGTACCTCTGATTGTGAAACAGCCCATAT
>CM026393.1:1478022-1560084 GCA_014843695.1 Archivesica marissinica
ACCAAAACACTGTTGATTGACAATGTCTGGCAATACCAGCCCACCAAAACACTGTTGATTGACAATGTCTGGCAATACCAACCCACCAAAACACTGTTGATTGACAATGTCTGGCAATACCAACCCACCAAAGCACTGTTGATTGACAATGTCTGGCAATACCAGCCCACCAAAACACTGTTGATTGACAATGTCTGGCAATACCAGCCCACCAAAACACTGTTGATTGACAATGTCTGGCATTACCAGCCCACCAAAACACTGTTGATTGACAATGTCTGATGATACCAGCCATTTATTTTAAAACACCAAGATGCTAAATAGTGAACTAGCAAAGATAACATAATGTACAAATACAGTCAAACCTGTCTTAAACAGCCAACAAAGGGAATTACATAAAGTGGCTGCTTAGCACATGTGGCTGCTTAATAGAGGTCAAATGTATAACAAAAGAACATTTTGGGAATCAGGATACTGGCTGCTTAATACAGGTTGGCTGTTTAATGGAGGTGACCACTAACAGAGGTTTGACTGTACATGACACAATGTTGGACAACAGGACCACCATACTGTCCAACCAAAAAGATAGAGAGAGCGAGAAACAGATTGGATATATAAAATTAGGGTTGCTGTTGCTTGTAACATATGTGACTACGATCACATTAGATGCATGAAAATAACAGCAGTTTGGTATAAACAGTGTTGACATCATTATATGTTTATCTGATTCTTCAGTATTACAGGCACCACTAAAAGATATTACAACAATCTTTGCAGATGAGGACAAAACCAGAGAAGTAGATATGTGTGCCGAAGCGTTTTTGCAGGGATATATTTCTTTTGTTGAAGAAACTCTTCGTCAGAGAACTAATAGGTTGGATGTTCACCTGATCTGTCGCAATTCGAAGAACTCCGATCGAATATGTTCTATGTTCAAGAACTATGTAGTAAAGCAGCAAGAACATTTACAAAGGAAATCCAAAGAATCTTGTGAGTCACATGCCAGTGATGCCACCGAGAGCCAACATGCATCTGTAAAGGTACAAGACTATTTGCAGATGTTGATAACAATTCCAGCATACATGTGATACATTGCATTTATATATGTCTATAGGTTCCATAGTAGAATTATCCACAGGATTTTATGGAAGAAGTGATATATAAATTACAGTTTACGTACATCTTTCTGACTACATTATCTTCTGTCTTTGAAATAATGTTTTACACTCTACTGCATCTCTCATTACACACTCTACTATATCCCTCATTACACACTCTACTGCATCTCTCATTACACACTCTACTGCATCTCCCATTACACACTCTACTGCATCTCTCATTACACACTCTACTATATCCCTCATTACACACTCTACTATATCCCCCATTACACACTCTACTGCATCTCCCATTACACACTCTACTGCATCCCTCATTACACACTCTACTGCATCTCCCATTACACACTCTACTGCATCTCTCATTACACACTCTACTATATCCCTCATTACACACTCTACTATATCCCCCATTACACACTCTACTGCATCTCCCATTACACACTCTACTGCATCCCTCATTACACACTCTACTATATCTCTCATTACACACTCTACTGCATCTCCCATTACACACTCTACTGCATCTCTCATTACACACTCTACTATATCCCTCATTACACACTCTACTATATCCCCCATTACACACTCTACTGCATCTCCCATTACACACTCTACTGCATCCCTCATTACACACTCTACTACATCTCCCATTGCACACTCTACTACATATCTCATTGCACACTCTACTACATCCCTCATTACACACTCTACTATATCTCTCATTGCACACTCTACTACATCCCTCATTACACACTACTATATCCCTCATTACACACTCTACTATATCCCTCATTACACACTCTACTATATCCCCCATTACACACTCTACTGCATCTCCCATTACACACTCTACTGCATCCCTCATTACACACTCTACTGCATCTCTCATTACACACTCTACTATATCCCTCATTACACACTCTACTGCATCTCTCATTACACACTACTATATCTCTCATTACACACTCTACTACATCTCTCATTACACACTCTACTATATCTCGCATTACACACTCTACTGCATCCCTCATTACACACTACTACATCTCTCATTACACACTCTACTACATCCCTCATTACACACTCTACTATATCTCTCATTACACACTCTACTATATCCCTCATTACGCACTCTACTGCATATCTCATTACACACTCTACTATATCTCCCATTACACACTCTACTACATATCTCATTACACACTCTACTACATCCCTCATTACACACTCTACTATATCCCTCATTACGCACTCTACTACATCCCTCATTACACACTCTACTACATCTCTCATTACACACTATACTACATCTCTCATTACACACTATACTACATCTCTCATTACACACTACTATATCTCTCATTACACACTCTACTATATCCCTCATTACACACTCTACTATATCCCTCATTACACACTCTACTATATCCCTCATTACACACTCTACTACATCTCTCATTACACACTCTACTGCATCTCTCATTACACACTCTACTATATCCCTCATTACACACCACGTTTTGCTGGGTAACCACCAGTATATCATGGGTGGTACCACCTTACAATACAGCTGTCCTCGTTTTGCCGGGTAACCACCAGTATATCATGGGTAGTACCACCTTACAATACAGCTGTCCTCGTTTTGCCGGGTAACCACCAGTATATCATGGGTAGTACCACCTTACAATACAGCTGTCCCCGTGTTGCCGGGTAACCACCAGTATATCATGGGTGGTACCACCTTACAATACAGCTGTCCTCGTGTTGCCGGGTAACCACCAGTATATCATGGGTAGTACCACCTTACAATACAGCTGTCCTCGTGTTGCCGGGTAACCACCAGTATATCATGGGTAGTACCACCTTACAATACAGCTGTCCTCGTGTTGCCGGGTAACCACCAGTATATCATGGGTAGTACCACCTTACAATACAGCTGTCCTCGTGTTGCCCTGTAACCACCAGTATATCATGGGTAGTACCATCTTACAATACAGCTGTCCTCGTGTTGCCGGGTAACCACCAGTATATCATGGGTAGTACCACCTTACAATACAGCTGTCCTCGTGTTGCCGGGTAACCACCAGTATATCATGGGTAGTACCACCTTACAATACAGCTGTCCTCGTGTTGCCCTGTAACCACCAGTATATCATGGGTAGTACCACCTTACAATACAGCTGTCCTCGTGTTGCCCTGTAACCACCAGTATATCATGGGTAGTACCACCTTACAATACAGCTGTCCTCGTGTTGCCGGGTAACCACCAGTATATCATGGGTGGTACCACCTTACAATACAGCTGTCCTCGTGTTGCCCTGTAACCACCAGTATATCATGGGTAGTACCACCTTACAATACAGCTGTCCTCGTGTTGCCTGTAACCACCAGTATATCATGGGTAGTACCACCTTACAATACAGCTGTCCTCGTGTTGCCGGGTAACCACCAGTATATCATGGGTGGTACCACCTTACAATACAGCTGTCCTCGTGTTGCCGGGTAACCACCAGTATATCATGGGTAGTACCACCTTACAATACAGCTGTCCTCGTGTTGCCGGGTAACCACCAGTATATCATGGGTAGTACCACCTTACAATACAGCTGTCCTCGTGTTGCCGGGTAACCACCAGTATATCATGGGTAGTACCACCTTACAATACAGCTGTCCTCGTGTTGCCGGGTAACCACCAGTATATCATGGGTAGTACCACCTTACAATACAGCTGTCCTCGTGTTGCCGGGTAACCACCAGTATATCATGGGTAGTACCACCTTACAATACAGCTGTCCTCGTGTTGCCGGGTAACCGCCAGTATATCATGGGTAGTACCACCTTACAATACAGCTGTCCTCGTGTTGCCGGGTAACCACCAGTATATCATGGGTAGTACCACCTTACAATACAGCTGTCCTCGTGTTGCCCTGTAACCACCAGTATATCATGGGTAGTACCACCTTACAATACAGCTGTCCTCGTGTTGCCGGGTAACCGCCAGTATATCATGGGTAGTACCACCTTACAATACAGCTGTCCTCGTGTTGCCGGGTAACCACCAGTATATCATGGGTAGTACCACCTTACAATACAGCTGTCCTCGTGTTGCCCTGTAACCACCAGTATATCATGGGTAGTACCATCTTACAATACAGCTGTCCTCGTGTTGCCCTGTAACCACCAGTATATCATGGGTAGTACCACCTTACAATACAGCTGTCCTCGTGTTGCCCTGTAACCGCCAGTATATCATGGGTAGTACCACCTTACAATACAGCTGTCCTCGTTTTGCCGGGTAACCACCAGTATATCATGGGTAGTACCACCTTACAATACAGCTGTCCTCGTGTTGCCGGGTAACCACCAGTATATCATGGGTAGTACCACCTTACAATACAGCTGTCCTCGTGTTGCCGGGTAACCACCAGTATATCATGGGTAGTACCACCTTACAAATACAGCTGTCCTCGTTTTATTTAGTATTTATAGTTAGTAAGTCAATTCAATTCAATTCAATATATTTATTGCATTAAATATGATAACATATTTATTGCAAACAATACATAAACAAAGTACAATGGAAAGGCATGGATACATTTTCAGAATAGCATAGATGGTTGCAGTGTCTAAAATTGTTAATTTCTTGCTAAACTTGCGTAATATATAAATTTGGATAGGTTTTGAACAATTTTCCTCTTAGTCTATGTATGTACATGTAAGGTAATATATTTTTGTTCGGTAGGCCAAGTGTAATAGTAGCGTTTCAGATATTTTTTTCTTAAATCTCTAAATAAAACCCATGTATCTGAATAACACGATTTATGGTACAGATTTACCGTTATACCGTTATATCTCACAAGTGTGCCAATGCATATTTATTTGTAGACTAGTCTTAGTTAAATTATCTTTAGACGACATTATCTTGCATTTAGTATTGACTCCGATGACAAACACACATCAATTCAGAAGCGTGGACGCTATATAAAATCCTACTTTCACTTTTGAAAGTTTGTAAACCACAAAAACACTGTTTATTGATTCAATGTTAGTGTTTGAATGTATTCGGAAGAATTTGTAGTAGCAACGCATTTATACGTGAACAAATGCATTTTATTTGCTTTTTGCGATGTAATGTCGCTTTAATAGAGAGTATATTTGTTAGTTTAGGTGTATTTATTAGATTACATTTAGAGCAAATAAGAAGAAAATGCTACTCACTTTCCTTACTCAGTAAACCACTTACATAAATGACAACGTTGATATATTTCAGTCCATGCCAATGGTAGATGCAAAGGATGAGGACGGAGACTGTGTTATATGCATGGATTCAATGAAACTGCCCAAACAACTGAAATGTGGACACAAGTACTGCACTGGATGTATCGATATGCACTTCCAGTTCAAAAAGACATGTCCAACTTGTGGAGCCATATGTGGAATAATAACTGGTAAATAATATGTATGCTTTTTATGTGAATATGATGCTAAGATAAGGAAGGAATAGTAACATAGGAACAGTTCCGGTAAGCCAGCTTTTATACGATATAAATTGTATATATACATGTACTGACATGCAAGCAATAGTAACACAGGAACAGTTCCGGTAAACCAGCTTTTATACGATAGAAATTGTATATATACCTGTACTGACATGCAAGCAATAGTAACACAGGAACAGTTCCGGTAAACCAGCTTTTATACGATAGAAATTGTATATATACATGTACTGACATGCAAGCAATAGTAACACGGGAACAGTTCCGGTAAACCAGCTTTTATACGATAGAAATTGTATATATACATGTACTGACATGCAAACAATAGTAACACAGGAACAGTTCCGGTAAACCAGCTTTTATACGATAGAAATTGTATATATATATATACATGTACTGACATGCAAACAATAGTAACACAGGAACAGTTCCGGTAAACCAGCTTTTATACGATAGAAATTGTATATATATATATACATGTACTGACATGCAAGCAATAGTAACACAGGAACAGTTCCGGTAAACCAGCTTTTATACGATAGAAATTGTATATATACCTGTACTGACATGCAAACAATAGTAACACAGGAGCAGTTCCGGTAAACCAGCTTTTATACGATAGAAATTGTATATATACCTGTACTGACATGCAAGCAATAGTAACACAGGAACAGTTCCGGTAAACCAGCTTTTATACGATAGAAATTGTATATATATACCTGTACTGACATGCAAGCAATAGTAACACAGGAACAGTTCCGGTAATCCAGCTTTTATACGATAGAAATTGTATATATACCGGTACATGTACTGACATGCAAGCAATAGTAACACAGGAACAGTTCCGGTAAACCAGCTTTTATACGATAGAAATAGTATATATACCTGTACTGACATGCAAGCAATAGTAACACAGGAACAGTTCCGGTAAACCAGCTTTTATACGATAGAAATTGTATATATACATGTACTGACATGCAAGCAATAGTAACACAGGAACAGTTCCGGTAAACCAGCTTTTATACGATGTAAATAGTACATATACATGTACTGACATGCAAACAATAGTAACACAGGAGCAGTTCCGGTAAACCAGCTTTTATACGATGTAAATAGTACATATACATGTACTGACATGCAAAATAGTAACACAGGAACAGTTCCGGTAAACCAGCTTTTATACGATAGAAATTGTATATATACATGTACTGACATGCAAGCAATAGTAACACAGGAACAGTTCCGGTAAACCAGCTTTTATACGATGTAAATAGTACATATACATGTACTGACATGCAAACAATAGTAACACAGGAGCAGTTCCGGTAAACCAGCTTTTATACGATGTAAATAGTACATATACATGTACTGACATGCAAACAATAGTAACACAGGAACAGTTCCGGTAAACCAGCTTTTATACGATAGAAATTGTATATATACATGTACTGACATGCAAGCAATAGTAACACAGGAACAGTTCCGGTAAACCAGCTTTTATACGATGTAAATAGTACATATACATGTACTGACATGCAAACAATAGTAAAACAGGAACAGTTCCGGTAAACCAGCTTTTATACGATGTAAATAGTACATATACATGTACTGACATGCAAGCAATAGTAACACAGGAACAGTTCCGGTAAACCAGATTTTATATGGTTATTCTCCAGGAACAGTTCCAGTAAACCAGCTTTTATATGGTTATTCTCCAGGAACAGTTCCGGTAAACCAGCTTTTATATGGTTATTCTCCAGGAACAGTTCCGGTAAACCAGCTTTTATATGGTTATTCTCCAGGAACAGTTCCGGTAAACCAGCTTTTATATGGTTATTCTCCAGGAACAGTTCTGGTAAACCAGCTTTTATATGGTTATTCTCCAGGAACAGTTCTGGTAAACCAGCTTTTATATGGTTATTCTCCAGGAACAGTTCCAGTACACCAGCTTTTATATGGTTATTCTCCAGGAACAGTTCCGGTAAACCAGCTTTTATATGGTTATTCTCCAGGAACAGTTCTGGTAAACCAGCTTTTATATGGTTATTCTCCAGGAACAGTTCCGGTAAACCGGCTTTTATACGGTTATTCTCATGTAGGGTTGATATATCTGTGCATCCAAGCTAACAGACACATGTGTTCATGAAGGCGGCACTGGCAATTCTATTTCATGTCACAGAAATTCCACAGCCTACAATTAATTGCTTTCATTTTGCCACATTGGGCATCATGTTTTTAGAAGGCATGCGCAAACGAGCTGCGCCCTGAGATCTATACAGGGTAACATAATAGCATCATGTGTAGTAAAAGTGCTCATTGTTGAGTCATTTGAAATACATGTAGCTTATAGTTAGTTTGTTGAGTGCAACTTTCACAGATCTAGGTCAAGGTCACCACAGATATCAAAATACATACAAGCACTCTAAGTACTATATTTTGTGTTTGCTCCATCTTGTTAATGAAATCAATGAAGCCAGCATGACATCAAAACATGGTCAAAGTTATGTCTATAAATAGGCCAAATATTCATATTCAGACGGATCTGTAGTCCAGTGGTAACACGCTGGACTGGTAATCCAGGAAACGCAGCATCGATCCCCCGTCTGATCCTAATAAACAGTCTTTCAGATTGGACGTTAAACCGAGGTCTTGTGTTGGTGCTGTACACCGTGCACGTAAAAGAACCAGAGGAGACTCTGGAATGGGTCTCTGTCTGTATCATTGCACTATCATCCAAAAATCTAAAATTACTAATCTCTTCAGGAGGCGTCGCTCATATGGGCAACTGGTAGCGATGATAAATAAACGTAAACACACAAAATTCAGAAATGATTTGAATGCATTCTATGTTTTTCGTTTCTGGGATTTCATTTGGCAAAGTGTCTCGATATCACAAGGGGACAGATTCCTCATGTTTGTACCAAAGTAATTGAGATTACTTGATGGAATGCATCTATAGCTCGTTATTGTTTGTTCAACTTTGGCACGTTTACAGAGACCCAATTCACTGCTTGGCTACTGATCCCGTCTGAATACAGACTCCAGAAGACACACAGGTTTTCTGTCTCTTACTCCAGAAAACATTTTGCTGAAGATTTTAACAAACAATATTTTTATTTGCAAAATATTAAAAGTTGTCAACTATTTAAGTAACTTTCTTGGATTAGCCATATTGGATGCTGCCATTTTATTTCCGACATTTTAACCCTTTCCCCGTTCGAAGCGCCTCTAGATGCCAATGTCTATTGACATAGATCGACATATTAGTAGTCAAACAAGCTATAATAAAGATCGGAACAACGTAGTGATATATATTAATTAAATAATTATTATAAAATATAACATATAAAATATAACATATAAAATATAACATATAAAATATAACATATAAAATATAACATATATAATATAACATATATAATATAACATATATAATATAACATATAAAATATAACATATAAAATATAACATATTTGAAACTGAATTTTATGGCAATATGTCATGGAATTTCTTTCGAATATTTGACTGTTATGTTCACTGCTAGCATGCAGAGTTAAACCGGTTTTACTTATTAAGCAATAGTCGGAATGTTACCAAGCTTACCAACACTTAATAATTCCTAGTAACCTCCATGAAGGTGGAGTAGGCAAATTCACAGCTTATCCATTGCGTCCGATTGGTACATTACAGTCAAATGTATGAAATAAAACTACATCTCTATGGGGGAAAGGGTTAATGACTTCTTCTCATGAACCATTTGGTGTTTTCCAATTTGGTTTGTAGTAACCTTGCAACAACTGTTACCTAGATTGTTCAAATGCGGTCACCGGGGATAGTATGTCAGCATAATCATAATCATTCCGGTCACCGGGGATAGTATGTCAGCATAAACAATCCGGTCACTGGGGATAGTATGTCAGCATAAACATTCCGGTCACCGGGGATAGTATGTCAGCATAATCATAAACATTCCGGTCACCGGGGATAGTATGTCAGCATAAACATTCCGGTCACCGGGGATAGTATGTCAGCATAAACAATCCGGTCACTGGGGATAGTATGTCAGCATAAACATTCCGGTCACCGGGGATAGTATGTCAGCATAATCATAAACATTCCGGTCACCGGGGATAGTATGTCAGCATAAACATTCCGGTCACCGGGGATAGTATGTCAGCATAAACAATCCGGTCACTGGGGATAGTATGTCAGCATAAACATTCCGGTCACCGGGGATAGTATGTCAGCATAATCATAAACATTCCGGTCACCGGGGATAGTATGTCAGCATAAACATTCCGGTCACCGGGGATAGTATGTCAGCATAAACAATCCGGTCACTGGGGATAGTATGTCAGCATAAACATTCCGGTCACCGGGGATAGTATGTCAGCATAATCATAAACATTCCGGTCACCGGGGATAGTATGTCAGCATAATCATAAACATTCCTGTCACCGGGGATAGTATGTCAGCATGAACATTCCTGTCACCGGGGATAGTATGTCAGCATAAACATTCCTGTCACCGGGGATAGTATGTCAGCACAATCATTCCGGTCACCGGGGATAGTATGTCAACATAATCGTAAACATTCCGGTCACCGGGGATAGTATGTCAGCATAAACATTCCGGTCACCGGGGATAGTATGTCAGCATAATCATAAACATTCCGGTCACCGGGGATAGTATGTCAGCATAATCATAAACATTCCGGTCACCGGGGATAGTATGTCAGCATAACCATAAACATTCCGGTCACCGGGGATAGTATGTCAGCATAATCATAAACATTCCGGTCACCGGGGATAGTATGTCAGCATAAACATTCCGGTCACCGGGGATAGTATGTCAGCATAATCATTCCGGTCACCGGGGATAGTATGTCAGCATAATCGTAAACATTCCGGTCACCGGGGATAGTATGTCAGCATAATCATAATCATTCCGGTCACCGGGGATAGTATGTCAGCATAAACATTCCTGTCACCGGGGATAGTATGTCAGCATAAACATTCCGGTCACCGGGGATAGTATGTCAGCATAATCATAAACATTCCGGTCACCGGGGATAGTATGTCAGCATAAACATTCCGGTCACCGGGGATAGTATGTCAGCATAATCATAAACATTCCGGTCACCGGGGATAGTATGTCAGCATAATCATAAACATTCCGGTCACCGGGGATAGTCTGTCAGCATAATCGTAAACATTCAGAAATGGTACCCATTAACTCTTTGCATGCTGGGTAAATTAAATTAAATAGTGCAAATAATTATAGTGGACGACAATTAACCCATTCAACACCAAGTAACTGACATGGACTGATGGTGCATGATATTTTTATACCAATAAATTAATAAGAGTACATTTGGACCAGTTTATTTATCAAAATGCGTAATTTTGTCTAAAAATAGTAATATTACTGGCAAAAAGTGCATATCCTGATGAGACAGCTCGTCATGAGCATGAGCCGGCTCATCTTGACCTACCCTTTTTGCAAGCCTATGTAGAGGTCTGTGTTGTTGAAAGGGTTAATGTTCATGTATATGTCTTATTTGTAACTGAATTCTATGGAAATATGTCGTGGAATTTCATTCGAATTGTGTATAACATATAAAATATAACATATACAATTTTATAAAATATAACATATACAATTTTATAAAATATAACATATAAAATTTAACATATACAATTTTATAAAATATAACATATACAATTTTATAAAATATAACATATAAAATATAACATATAACATATTTGTAACTGAATTTTATGGAAATATGTCATGGAATTTCTTTCGAATATTTGACTGTTATGTTCACTGCTAGCATGCAGAGTTAAACCGGTTTTACTTATTAAAGAATAGTCGGAATGTTACCAAGCTTTGTTTCGTCTTGGATTACTGGGCTCAAACATAGGTCACTGAGTGCATAATGTCTCCAGGGAATAACCTCTATCTATTTGACAAGGGATCATCTTGTTCAAAAATGTTCAGTGAGCGTCTTACGGTCTTGTCTAAATACACCATTTACAAAAATGTATTCATTTTGAAATCAATAAGTTTCTCATACAGAAGTGCCATCAACTTAAATACACTTGTGGAAGTCGTGATAGCGCAGTGGATGCGCGTTCGCTTCAGGTGCGAAAGGTCCAGAGTTTGAGCCCCGCTGGAGCCGTTACGATTGTGCCCTTAGGCAAGGCATTTAAATTCCACGTTGCTTCTTCTCTCTTCCTCGTGACGATGGATTCCATCAGGAATGAGGTCTCGAGAGTGATTAATATAAGTTGTAAGAACAATGGAGCTAAATAAATTTGTATAAACTAAATACACTTGTAGTTTCCTTCAAGTTTGAAGTTGTAGCGTTATCAGCTAACACAAACAATGAATAGAATGTCATTCTCATGAATCATTCTCATGAATGTGTGAAAAACATAGGAAACATAAATAATGCCGTAATATCAATCCCTGCAGATGTGAACATTTCCTTCGTCAAGCGACCGATGGCAGCGTAGATTATTTATCATTGTATTGTTTTTCTATTTATTTATTGCATGAAAGCAGGTATGCTATAATAATAATTATGTTTAGATTTAGATCTCCCAG
Source organism: Archivesica marissinica (assembly GCA_014843695.1). Classification (NCBI taxonomy): domain Eukaryota; kingdom Metazoa; phylum Mollusca; class Bivalvia; order Venerida; family Vesicomyidae; genus Archivesica; species Archivesica marissinica. The sequence goes on from CM026393.1 coordinate 1,490,252, forward strand.
TATGTCATGATCATTATTTGGAACATTTTATTCTTTGGTAAATTGTAGAGTTTATTCTAGACTGGAAAAAAGGGCAGGGTTTCGATGAGGTGCGGGAGTGGGTATTTTGGATTAGCCTCTTGAAAATTTGGCATCTGCTTCACACCCTGTACACACCATATTGTAACATTCACTTTGGTGACTTCTGCTTCACACCCTGTACACACCATATTGTAACATTCACTTTGGTGACTTCTGCTTCACACCCTGTACACACCATATTGTAACATTCACTTTGGTGACTTCTGCTTCACACCCTGTACACACCATATTGTAACATTCACTTTGGTGACTTCTGCTTCACACCCTGTACACACCATATTGTAACATTCACTTTGGTGACTTCTGCTTCACACCCTGTACACACCATATTGTAACATTCACTTTGGTGACTTCTGCTTCACACCCTGTACACACCATATTGTAACATTCACTTTGGTGACTTCTGCTTCACACCCTGTACACACCATATTGTAACATTCACTTTGGTGACTTCTGCTTCACACCCTGTACACACCATATTGTAACATTCACTTTGGTGACTTCTGCTTCACACCCTGTACACACCATATTGTAACATTCACTTTGGTGACTTCTGCTTCACACCCTGTACACACCATATTGTAACATTCACTTTGAATGCACCAGTCTTCACATAGTGCACACATATTGTAACATTCACTTTGAATGCACCAGTCTTCACATAGTGCACACATATTACTTTCTAATTCAAGTAGAGCAGTTTCTGGAATTGACTTACATGGTGGCATGCTTACTCTTCTTGGTCTCAGCGATGTAACTTTGTTTCAGGTGACCAACCCTTTGGAAATATAGATACAACAAGATCACATGGCTTGTCATGTTCTGGATATGCAGAATGTGGGCAGATAGGGATAACATATACATTCCCAGATGGGATGCAACAGGTAATTACCAGTAACATGCCATGTGTATGTAAGCAATGTACACACTACTGATGTGTGTTTAACAATAATTTACAATTTAAAACATACTCATTAGCAGGATATCGTGCATCATTTAGTTTCAACTTTATTTATTTTACAATGATTGCGAAACAAGTTTCAACATCTTATATTAATCACTCTCGTTGGTGCGGATGAAAGCGTAAATGTTGTAATTCGTGTGGGAGGAAACTGGAGTACCCGGAGAAAACCAACCTGTCCGATCTGGCGACCACAGTACCATCTCGCATACTTCCCGGTCCGAGCATCGAACCCGGGTTGCTTTGGTGAGAAGTGAGCGTGCTGACAACTGCGCTAATTGGACAGCCATTTAGGTCATAGATGCCATCATGAAGGATTCAAGCAATTTCATTCGAGTTGTGAAGTATGTTTAGCGATATTAATGACAGGCTTAGTGATATTAATGATATGTTTAGCGATATTAATTATATGTTTAGCAATATTAACGACAGGTCTAGCAAAATTAATGATAGGCATAGAGATATTAATGATATGTTCAGAGACATTAACGATAGGTTTAGCGATATCAATGATATTGTTAGCGATATTAACTATATGGTTTAGCAATATTAATGATAGGTTTAGTGAAATTAATGACAGGTTTAGCAATATTAATGATAGGTTTAGCGATATTAGTTATAGGTTTAGCGATATTAATGATAGATTTAGAGATATTAACGATAGGTTTAGCAATATTAATGATATTTTTAGCGATATTAATTATATGTTTAGCAATAGTAATGAAAGGTTTAGCGAAATTAATGACAGGTTTAGCAATATTAATGATAGGGCTAGCGATATTAGTCACAGGTTTAGCGATATTAACGACAGGTTTAGCGAAATTAATGACAGGTTTAGCGATACTAATGATAAGTTTAGCGATATTAATGATATTTTTAGCGATACCAATTACATGTTTAGCAATATCAATGACATGTTTAGCAATATTAATGATAGGTTTAGCGATATTAGTTATAGGTTTAGCGATATTAATGATAGATTTAGAGATATTAACGATAGGTTTAGCGATATTAATGATATTTTTAGCGATATTAATTATATGTTTAGCAATATTAATGAAAGGTTTAGCGAAATTAATGACAGGTCTAGCAATATTAATGACAGGGTTAGAGATATCAATGATAGTTTAGCAATATTAATGATAGGTTTAGCTATATTAATGATATTTTTAGCGATATCAATTATATGTTTAGCAATATTAATGATAGGTTTAGCGAAATTAATGACAGGTTTAGCAATATTAATGATAGGTTTAGCAATATCAAATGATGGGTTTAGAGATATCAATGATAGGTTTAGCAATATTAATGACAGGTTTAGAGATGTTAATGATAGGTCTAGCAATATTAATGATAGGTTTAGCAATATTAATGACAGTTTAGTGATATTAATGATAGGTTTAGCAATATTAATGATAGGTTTAGCAATATTAATGACAGGTTTAGCGATACCAATGATAGGTTTAGCATATTAATGACAGGTTTAGTGATATTAATGACAGGTTTAGCAATATTAATGATAGGTTTAGCGATATTAATGACAGGTTTAGTAATATTAATGATAGGTTTAGTGATATCAATGAGAGGTTTAGCGATATCAACAATATGTTTAGCAATATTAATGATATGTTTAGAGATATTAATGATAGGTTTAGTGATATTAATGATAGGTTTAGCAATCTTAATGATAGGTTTAGAGATATTAATGATAGGTTTAGTGCATTGATTTATGTTCAATATCTAGATTTAGTACACAAAACAACGAGCATGGAAATGTTGTTTATTTTTAGGAAAACCATCCCAATCCTGGACGTCGGTACAGAGGCATCACTAGAACAGCATATCTACCAGACAATCACGAAGGTAGACAAATTTGTGCTATGCTGAAAGTGGCATTTGAAAGGAAGCTCGTGTTTACCATTGGCAACTCAAGAACTACAGGACAAGACGGAGTGATAACTTGGAATGACATTCACCACAAAACCGATCCAAGACCACATTCACAGTAGGAATATCCTTTGACAGATTATCATAGCTAAATTGTACAACTATTGTTTATGTCTATGCTGAAACAGCATATTTATACAACTATTGTTTATGTCTACTCTGAAACAGCATATTTATACAACTATTGTTTATGTCTACTCTGAAACAGCATATTTATACAACTATTGTTTATGTCTACTCTGAAACAGCATATTTGTACAACTATTGTTTATGTCTACTCTGAAACAGCATATTTATACAACTATTGTTTATGTCTACTCTGAAACAGCATATTTGTACAACTATTGTTTATGTCTACTCTGAAACAGCATATTTATACAACTATTGTTTATGTCTACTCTGAAACAGCATATTTATACAACTATTGTTTATGTCTACTCTGAAACAGCATATTTATACAACTATTGTTTATGTCTACTCTGAAACAGCATATTTATACAACTATTGTTTATGTCTACTCTGAAACAGCATATTTGTACAACTATTGTTTATGTCTATGCTGAAACAGCATATTTATACAACTATTGTTTATGTCTACTCTGAAACAGCATATTTATACAACTATTGTTTATGTCTACTCTGAAACAGCATATTTATACAACTATTGTTTATGTCTACTCTGAAACAGCATATTTATACAACTATTGTTTATGTCTACTCTGAAACAGCATATTTATACAACTATTGTTTATGTCTACTCTGAAACAGCATATTTATACAACTATTGTTTATGTCTACTCTGAAACAGCATATTTATACAACTATTGTTTATGTCTACTCTGAAACAGCATATTTATACAACTATTGTTTATGTCTACTCTGAAACAGCATATTTATACAACTATTGTTTATGTCTACTCTGAAACAGCATATTTGTACAACTATTGTTTATGTCTACTCTGAAACAGCATATTTGTACAACTATTGTTTATGTCTACTCTGAAACAGCATATTTGTACAACTATTGTTTATGTCTACTCTGAAACAGCATATTTGTACAACTATTGTTTATGTCTACTCTGAAACAGCATATTTATACAACTATTGTTTATGTCTACTCTGAAACAGCATATTTGTACAACTATTGTTTATGTCTACTCTGAAACAGCATATTTGTACAACTATTGTTTATGTCTACTCTGAAACAGCATATTTGTACAACTATTGTTTATGTCTACTCTGAAACAGCATATTTATACAACTATTGTTTATGTCTACTCTGAAACAGCATATTTATACAACTATTGTTTATGTCTACTCTGAAACAGCATATTTATACAACTATTGTTTATGTCTACTCTGAAACAGCATATTTATACAACTATTGTTTATGTCTACTCTGAAACAGCATATTTATACAACTATTGTTTATGTCTACTCTGAAACAGCATATTTCACTCAACTTTCAGTCAGTCGAACCTTGTGAGAGGAATATATGTTGTCCATTAACTCCATTCAAATGACTTCTCATGTACTCGAATGACTTCTCATGTTGTATTTGAATGACTTCCAATGTTGCACTCAAATGACTTCTCATGTTGTTCTTGAATGACTTATCATGTTGTATTTGAATGACTTCCAATGTTGTCCTCGAATGCCTTTCAGATATAAATTATTTCTAATATTAAATCACTGAATAATTATTTTTCAATGTGATTTTTCTCTCACCTAATTATTGTGATATCCACATTGAGTTAGTTGGTAATCTTGTGATATCCACATTGAGTTAGTTGGTAATCTTGTGATATCCACATTGAGTTAGTTGGTAATCTTGTGATATCCACATTGAGTTAGTTGGTAATCTTGTGATATCCACATTGAGTTAGTTGGTAATATTGTGATATCCACATTGAGTTAGTTGGTAATCTTGTGATATCCACATTTCTTTACTACCTGTATATTTGATATGCGGATGTTTCTATAATGCATGGACAAGGATTTAGTCATAAAAGTTATTCAGTGCTAATCCAAATATACAATCCAAATATACAATACAATCCAAATATACAATCCAAATATACAATCCAATCCAAATATACAATGCAATCCAAATATACAATACAATCCAAATATACAATACAGATATACAATACAATCCAAATATACAATCCAAATATACAATCCAAATATACAATACAGATATACAATACAGATATACAATACAAATATACAATACAATCCAAATATACAATCCAATCCAAATATACAATACAGATATACAATACAATCCAAATATACAATCCAAATACACAATACAATCCAAATATACAATCCAAATACACAATACAAATATACAATACAATTTTCCAAATATACAATTTTTTTTTTTTTTACAAATATACAATACAATCCAAATATACAATACAATCCAAATATACAATCCAAATATACAATCCAAATATACAATGCAATCCAAATATACAATACAAATATACAATCCAAATATACAATCCAAATATACAATCCAAATATACAATGCAATCCAAATATACAATACAAATATACAATACAATACAAATATACAATACAATACAAATATACAATACAATCCAAATATACAATCCAAATATACAATCCAAATATACAATGCAATCCAAATATACAATACAGATATACAATCCAAATATACAATGCAATCCAAATATACAATACAAATATACAATACAATACAAATATACAATACAATCCAAATATACAATACAATCCAAATATACAATACAATCCAAATATACAATACAATCCAAATATACAATACAGATATACAATCCAAATATACAATCCAAATATACAATCCAATCCAAATATACAATCCAAATATACAATACAATACAAATATACAATACAATCCAAATATACAATACAGATATACAATCCAAATATACCATACAATCCAAATATACAATCCAAATAAACAATCCAAATATACAATGCAATCCAAATATACAATACAATCCAAATATACAATACAGATATACAATCCAAATATACAATCCAATCCAAATATACAATACAGATATACAATCCAAATATACAATGCAATCCAAATATACAATACAAATATCCAATACACTCCAAATATACAATACAAATATACACTACAATCCAAATATACAATCCAAATACACAATCCAAATATACAATACAATCCAAATATACAATCCAAATATACAATACAAATATACAATACAAATATACAATACAATACAAATATACAATACAATCCAAATATACAATACAAATATACAATACAAATATACAATACAATCCAAATATACAATACAAATATACAATCCAAATATACAATACAAATATACAATACAAATATACAATACAATACAAATATACAATACAAATATACAATACAATCCAAATATACAATACAAATATACAATACAATCCAAATATACAATACAAATATACAATACAATCCAAATATACAATACAATCCAAATATACAATCCAAATATACAATACAATCCAAATATGCAATACAATCCAAATATACAATCCAAATACACAATACAATCCAAATATACAATACAGATATACAATCCAAATATACAATACAATACAAATATACAATCCAAATGTACAATACAGATATACAATACAATCCACATATACAATACAAATACACAATCCAAATATACAATACAAATGTACAATACAATACAAATATACAATACAAATGTACAATACAAATATACAATCCAAATGTACAATACAATCCAAATATACAATCCAAATATACAATACAACTATGCAATCCAAATATACAATCCAAATGAACAATACAATCCAAATACACAATCCAAATATACAATACAAATATACAATCCAAATATACAATCCAAATGTACAATACAATCCAAATACACAATCCAAATGTACAATACAATCCAAATATACAATCCAAATATACAATACAAATATACAATCCAAATATACAATCCAAATATACAATACAAAAATACAATCCAAATATACAATGCAATCCAAATATACAATCCAAATACACAATACAATCCAAATATACAATACAATCCAAATATACAATACAAATATACAATACAATCCAAATATGCAATCCAAATATACAATCCAAATATATAATCCAAATATACAATACAATCCAAATATACAATCCAATCCAAATATACAATCCAAATATGCAATCCAAATATACAATCCAATCCTAATATACAATCCAAATATACAATCCAAATACACAATCCAAATATGCAATCCAAATATACAATACAATCCAAATATGCAATCCAATCCAAATATACAATCCAAATATACAATACAATCCCAAAATACAATCCAAATATACAATACACAATAAAATACAACAATTATAATCATAACTTATGAATTAAAGAAATGAATATACATCGCTGCATGCACACAGGTGGGTATGTTACACAACGAGTGAACCTGCTGCAATTCCATCGTCCTGTTTTAATTTCAAATATTTGAATACTTCTAGAATGGGCATACATGTGCTATAAAATCAGTTTCTGTTTCATGTTGTTTTCTTTCAGATTTGGATATCCTGATAACACATACCTTTCCAGAGTGAAAGAAGAACTGGCAGACAAAGGTGTTACAGTGAAAGATATTCCGAAATAAGATATCAACGTTGTATGTTGTGTGTGGATTTATGTAACATTTCATTGCTAAGGATAAGTTAACATGTACATGTATTCAGTCTGAAAACTACACCTCAAAGACTACACCTGGAAGGACCACAATGGACATAAGAGAGCTTTGTTTGCTCTCTTTTTGTGTTATCCTTGGTATTGATTATATCTACTCTCACGTTAATGCTCACGTGTACTATGTCGACATTGATTTTGTATTTGTTTTATGACATATATTCTATTTTATCCAGAATAAAACTATCTATCTATCTACACCTCATAAAATAAACTACACCTCATAAACTACACCTCATAAACTACACTTCATAAACTACACCTCATAAACTACACCTCAAAGACTACACCTCATAAACTACACCTCATAAACTACACCTCATAAACTACACCTCATAAACTACACCTCATAAACTACACCTCAAAGACTACACCTCATAAACTACACCTCATAAACTACACCTCATAAACTACACCTCAAAGACTACACCTCATAAACTACACCTCGTAAACTACACCTCATAAACTACACCTCAAAGACTACACCTCATAAACTACACCTCAAAGACTACACCTCATAAACTACACCTCATAAACTACACCTCATAAACTACACCTCAAAGACTTCGTAGATATTGCACAGCTTATTACTGAGCATATGATAATGGATTAATTATCTCAATAATGATGGTGCATGTGCTAGTTGTATAATTGAACATATTTTGATAATACATGCATAATTTTGATTACGCAAAATATTTGTTTGGAATTTCCATTTATGACGAAACGACCGAGGCTCTGAATGCAATCGACACTCTGGAAAATACCCTCATTAATAATCGTGACTTCACGGTCAGCTTAGTACAATGCTGCGATGCTGATTGGTCGTATTGGAAAATACCCTCATTAATAATCGTGACTTCACGGTCAGCTTAGTACAATGCTGCGATGCTGATTGGTCGTATTGGAAAATACCCTCATTAATAATCGTGACTTCACGGTCAGCTTAGTACAATGCTGCGATGCTGATTGGTCGTATTGGAAAATACCCTCATTAATAATCGTGACTTCACGGTCAGCTTAGTACAATGCTGCGATGCTGATTGGTCGTATTGGAAAATACCCTCATTAATAATCGTGACTTCACGGTCAGCTTAGTACAATGCTGCGATGCTGATTGGTCGTATTGGAAAATACCCTCATTAATAATCGTGACTTCACGGTCAGCTTAGTACAATGCTGCGATGCTGATTGGTCGTATTGGAAAATACCCTCATTAATAATCGTGACTTCACGGTCAGCTTAGTACAATGCTGCGATGCTGATTGGTCGTATTGGAAAATACCCTCATTAATAATCGTGACTTCACGGTCAGCTTAGTACAATGCTGCGATGCTGATTGGTCGTATTGGAAAATACCCTCATTAATAATCGTGACTTCACGGTCAGCTTAGTACAATGCTGCGATGCTGATTGGTCGTATTGGGAAATATGCTCATTTATTATTTGTGACTTGTCGGGGCACAAATATTAACGGGTAATACTCCCAATCCACCGACTGGAAATTGTTTGTTTGCTTGACAGTTCAATCTAGTTCAATTGTATACATGTGCATAGCAATATTATAGCATATACTTATTTTGTTCAGTGGTCAATACTTGTGCACATGGTCATAACTATGCCCAAGATGCTAGTTAATATATATATGTTAATATTCCCTAGACTAGAGTGACTAGACTCACTAGACTGAGTGACTAGACTGAGTGACTAGACTCACTAGACTGAGTGACTAGACTCACTAGACTGAGTGACTAGACTCACTAGACTGAGTGACTAGACTCACTAGACTGAGTGACTAGACTCACTAGACTGAGTGACTAGACTCACTAGACTGAGTGACTAGACTCACTAGACTGAGTGACTAGACTCACTAGACTGAGTGACTAGACTGAGTGACTAGACTCACTAGACTGAGTGACTAGACTCACCAGACTGAGTGACTAGACTCACCAGACTGAGTGACTAGACTCACTAGAGTGAGTGACTAGACTCACCAGACTGAGTGACTAGACTCACCAGACTGAGTGATTAGACTCACTAGACTGAGTGGCTAGACTCACTAGACTGAGTGACTAGACTCACTAGACTGAGTGACTAGACTCACCAGACTGAGTGACTAGACTCACCAGACTGAGTGACTAGACTCACCAGACTGAGTGACTAGACTCACCAGACTGAGTGACTAGACTCACCAGACTGAGTGACTAAACTCACTAGAGTGAGTGACTAGACTCACCAGACTGAGTGACTAGACTCACCAGACTGAGTGACTAGACTCACTAGACTGAGTGACTAGACTCACTAGACTGAGTGACTAGACTCACTAGACTGAGTGACTAGACTCACTAGACTGAGTGACTAGACTCACTAGACTGAGTGACTAGACTCACTAGACTGAGTGACTAGACTCACTAGACTGAGTGACTAGACTGAGTGACTAGACTCACCAGACTGAGTGACTAGACTCACTAAACTGAGTGAATAGACTCACCAGACTCACCAGACTGAATGACTAGACTCACTAGACTGAGTGACTAGACTCACTAGACTGAGTGACTAGACTCACTAGACTGAGTGACTAGACTCACTAGAGTGTGTTTGTGTGACTTTGTGAATGACAAACAAATCATACATTCAAGTAGTTTGCAATGAACCGATGTTTGCTGCAGGCCTGTAATTTCCGGTAGTGGCTATATCACATTAGGTAAGAAGTGAAATGGGTGGTATCTATCAATGAATATTCAAATTAGAAATTGAATATTAATTATATATTCAGGTGTGGTATTTGCTTTTAAGCGATAAGTTGTGTAGCTAATCCTAAACCACCCCTACCCCTAATCTGCGATAAGTTGTGTAGCTAATCCTAAACCACCCCTACCCCTAATCTGTGATAAGTTGTGTAGCTAATCCTAAACCACCCCTACCCCTAATCTGCCTACGTCTATTACCAGGTATGATTTAGACTATACCGTGATTTTCTGGTACATATGTGTGGCCCTACTTGTATATGCTTGAAATGTTTGCATTACTCCAGTTTGTTAGAAGGCCCAGGTGTGATTTTGTTATTTCTGCATATAATTGTGATTTTCTGGTACATATGTGTGGCCTTACTTGTATATGTATATGCTTGAAATGTTTGCATTACTCCAGTTTGTTGGACGGCCCAGGTGTGATTTTGTTATTTCTGCATATAATTGTGCAGTATTCTGTTGGGTCCAGATGCTTGTGGGGGGGATTACGTCAATGATATATTGCTTTTGTTTTATTTGTTATGGATGGTAAGGTTTGTCTATGCATTTTGTTAGCTGCACAAGTGCTTTTGATATACATTTTGTTTACTTGTGGAGTCCCGGGTAGTTGGGCTATGGTTACTATCATATGACGGTCCATAGTCCAGGGATGATGTGGGGTTTTTTTTTATCAGAATTGGGTGGGTTGTAAGTACTAGATTTGTGTGTTTTGCGTTTATTTATTGATGATACCGGTTGCCCATATCAGCGTCGCCTCCTGAAGATATTACGGTAGTCATTTTGAATTGTGGAGGATAATGCAATGATACAGACAGAGACCCACCACAGTATCCTTGGTATAAAAGTTCCATCTGAAAAACTGTTGATATTATTTGGGTCAGACGTGTGATCGCACCTGCGATCCCTGGATACACAGTTCAATGTTATTTGCTCCACTGAACTACCGACCCGATTTATCAAGTACTAGATTTAGCATGTTGTTTTGTTTTGTTTGTTGATACTGTGATACTTTAGTCTATTGTTGCGTGATGTCTAAAGAACTCTCACCTATCCTTGAAGTCTTATTCCAAAAATCCCTCAACGAAGGATCACTGCCTGCCCAGTGGAAGTCAGCAAATGTTGCTCCCATTTACAAAAAAGGGGTCAAGTCAAACCCCGCCAACTATAGGCCTATCTCACTGACATGTGTTCTATGCAAGGTACTTGAACATATAGTTTCCTCCTAGATAGCAAAACACTTCACTAACCACAGTATTCTGTACCATTTGCAGCATGGTTTTAGAGAAAAACGGTCATGCGTGACCCAATTAGTAATGCTAGTCAATGACTTGGTTACCTCTGTCTACAATAAGCATCAGGTAGATCTCATCCTATTAGACTTCAGTAAGGCTTTCGATAAGGTCAATCACGAGAAAGTATTACTAAAAATGCATGAATATGGAGTCAGAGGTCAAACATTAAGGTGGATTAAGAGTTTTCTAGATAATAGACTCCAGTAAGTTGTCCTTAATGGTACTAGTTCAGAGGCCATTCCGGTGTCCTCTGGAGTCCCACAGGGATCCGTACTTGGACCCCTGCTTTTCCTAGCCTACATAAACGACCTCCCACAAAACATCAGTTCCAAAGTCTGCATCTTTGCAGATGATACTGCAGTATATCTATCACTGACATCTGCAAATGAATCGGTCACACTCCAAAATGATCTTAAGAGATTAGAAGAGTGGGAGTTGGAGTGGGACATGGAATTTAACCCCTCCAAATGTCAAGTTATCCACGTCACCAGAAGGAAACATCCTATTCCCAGCAATTTATATAAACTCCATGGAGTCCTACTTGAGTCGGTCACCTCAGCCAAATACCTTGGCGTGGATATCTCAAATAATCTCGTGGGACACCCACATAAAAAGGTCAACAAAGAAAGCAAACCAAACATTAGGATTTCTACGTAGAAACCTCCAGGTCAAATCTGAACCCCTTAAGACCATGGCTTACCAGACATTAGTGAGACCCCAGCTTGAATATGGCTCCGAGATCTGGTCGCCCCATACCCAAACATTGATAGACCAAATTGAAGGTGTCCAGCGAAGAGCAGCCCGTTGGATAAAGGCTGACTTCTATCGTACCTCTAGTGTTACAGACATGCTACATTCCCTAAATCTACGCAGACTAGATCAACGGCGTATTGATAATAGGTTATCCCTTATGTATAAAATTCATAATGATCTTGTTGCTATTTCCATTGAAAATTATCTAGTTCCCCTCTCCCGTCCTACTCGCCATTGCCATTCCTTAAGCTATAGGTTAATTACAGCAACTACAGACTACTACAAGTTCTCCTTCTTTCCAAGAACAATCTATCATTGGAACCACCTCTCTCCTGACATTGTCCATCTCCCTACCATAGAGCAATTCAATACGGCAGTTTGCCATATTGAACATGCCAGTCCCTAGTTGTTCTGCGTAGCTGTTTTTAAACTTTTACCACAACTTATTTTCATACCTTCTTAAATTATACTTTTAACTACTCATACTTTTAACTTCTTAGCGGTTTTTGATGCGCAACATGTCTACGTCCCCGCGAGGGGTTCGACATTAAAGGAAGATAGATAGATAGATGTATTTCTCTAGCATGTGCGTCTTTGCTGTGTTTGTGTACAGGCAATTCAAGTTTAGAATTTGTACTTTGTTTATGCTGTTTTTCTTGTTCCTTGACCACCAACTAACTGACATGGACTGGTCCATGATATCTTTAGACCAATACATTAATCAGAAAAGTACATTTGGACCAGTTCATTTATTAAAATGGGTAGTTTTTGTCTAAAAATAGTAATATTACTGGCAAAAAGTGCAGATCCTGATGAGACGGCCCATGAGCTGGATCTACACTTTTGTTAGCCTACTTAAGAGTTGTGTGGTGTTGAAAGGGTTAAACAGCTTTCATAATACGATGAGAACATGGAATGATACAATCAAGTAATGTGTGTTGCACTTGATTTATATGTTATTCAGTTCGAATATCGCAGTATGATACAATCAAGTAATGTGTGTTGCACTTGATTTATATGTTATTCAGTTCGAATATCGCAGTATGATACAATCAAGTAATGTGTGTTGCACTTGATTTATATGGTATTCAGTTCGAATATCGCAGTATGATACAATCAAGTAATGTGTGTTGCACTTGATTTATATGGTATTCAGTTCGAATATCGCAGTATGATACAATCAAGTAATGTGTGTTGCACTTGATTTATATGGTATTCAGTTCGAATATCGCAGTATGTTACGTATTCGCTTTGTTCTGTTAAATTAGGATTTTTCCTGACTGTAGCAAAGATTGCGCCCACTCCAATATGCCGTAAATTGTTTGTTTCCATTAACATGTAATGATTACACATGCGCATTCACGATATGATAGGATATGTCCGGTATTGTGGGTATTGGTGTATTGGCTTTAGTCATGCAAAATTGTATCATTGTGTTATACCGCTTTTATAAACAATTTAGTTTAATAGGCTTTTCACAAATAAAGTATTTAACATACATTAATGTAGCTTTAGATATATACTCCACCAGAACTCGATGGATGAATTTGAATTTGAGTATTTCCCGTTTATTTTGTTAAATATTTGTCTTGAATCGGGTGATTGACACCATATTGAATTGTTAGTTTATACAAATTTATTTTAGCTCGATTGCGAAACAAGTTCTTTCAACTTATATAAATCACTCTCGAGACCTCATTCCTGGTGGAATCCATCGCCACTAGGGAGAGAAGAGGTAACGTGGAATTTAAATGCCTTGCCTAAGGACACAATCATAACGGCTCCAGTGGGGCTCGAACTCCAGACCTTTCGCACCTGAAGCGAACGCACATCCACTGCGCCATCACGACTTCCACTGCGCCATCACGACTTCCGATGACTTCATTGAATTGTTAATCCGATAAATTTGGTAACAAATTATAAGATAAATTGTTTTTTATTTACAATGCTTATTATATACATGTATAGAGTAGTATATCATAGCCACATGGGATTAGTGTATAATATACCGCCGAGTAATTTCTAGTATTGTGCTGATCAGTTGCTGGTTCAGATTTACTGTGGTGGTACTGTACGATGCTGTTAATGGTACAGATTTACTATGGTGGTACTGTACAATGCTATTAATGGTACAGATTTACTATGGTGGTACTGTACGATGCTATTAATGGTACAGATTTACTGTTGTGGTACTGGACGATGCTATTAATGGTACAGATTTACTATGGTGGTACTGTACGATGCTATTAATGGTACAGATTTACTGTTGTGGTACTGGACGATGCTATTAATGGTACAGATTTACTGTTGTGGTACTGGACGATGCTATTAATGGTACAGATTTACTATGGTGGTACTGTACGATGCTATTAATGGTACAGATTTACTGTTGTGGTACTGGACGATGCTATTAATGGTACAGATTTACTATGGTGGTACTGTACGATGCTATTAATGGTTCAGATTTACTATGGTGGTACTGTACAATGCTATTAATGGTTCAGATTTACTATGGTGGTACTGTACAATGCTGGTAATGGTACAGATTTACTATGGTGGTACTGTACGATGCTGTTAATGGTACAGATTTACTATGGTGGTACTGTACAATGCTATTAATGGTACAGATTTACTATGGTGGTACTGTACGATGCTATTAATGGTACAGATTTACTGTTGTGGTACTGGACGATGCTATTAATGGTACAGATTTACTATGGTGGTACTGTACGATGCTATTAATGGTTCAGATTTACTATGGTGGTACTGTACAATGCTATTAATGGTTCAGATTTACTATGGTGGTACTGTACAATGCTGGTAATGGTACAGATTTACTATGGTGGTACTGTACGATGCTGTTAATGGTACAGATTTACTATGGTGGTACTGTACAATGCTATTAATGGTACAGATTTACTATGGTGGTACTGTACGATGCTATTAATGGTACAGATTTACTGTTGTGGTACTGGACGATGCTATTAATGGTACAGATTTACTATGGTGGTACTGTACGATGCTATTAATGGTTCAGATTTACTATGGTGGTACTGTACAATGCTATTAATGGTTCAGATTTACTATGGTGGTACTGTACGATGCTATTAATGGTTCAGATTTACTATGGTGGTACTGGACGATGCTGTTAATGGTACAGATTTACTATGGTGGTACTGGACAATGCTATTAATGGTACAGATTTACTATGGTGGTACTGTACGATGCTATTAATGGTACAGATTTACTATGCTGGTACTGGACGATGCTATTTTGGTTTGGAAATTGTTCAAAGCATATAATATATGTTGATCCTAATAAATTGAATAACTAATATTGTTGCTCATTGTAGACACACAGTTATATATATGTACCACACTCCCATGTCATTCTAATATTTTTGTTTATCATTTTTAAAACAAGGCTTTCATTGTAAAGTTTGTTGATATTTGAACAGTAATGTGCGGGTCATTCATTAAATTCGCTGCGTACAACGCCAGGGGTACTATGGCATAAGACGAGGCCGAGGGTCGAATTGCCTAGGGTACGAGTTGACCGCATACATGTATGTATATATGTCACCAGAGCTGGATGGGCGTATCTATGCAATCTGTGCCATCAACTAAGTGCACAGTGTGTTGCAAAATCAACTTTCTAGAAACAAAACACAGAAATTCCATATCTATTTTTAGACACGCACCTGTTGTAGTTTTAAAAAGCTCCATACTTCCCTTATATAGATCACGGTTCAACAATTTAGTGCCTCAGGGGAAAACATCTGTCTCCGATTAATAATTTATGGCTTTGGGATTGTAGAACAATAGGGGAAATCAACATGAATCAGTCGAGCAGGTCGCACATCGATCTTAGACTGGAAACAGGTGTGAATAAATGTATACACCTTATCGAGAGATTATATTTACCAACTTACCAGATTTCTTGGCTTTTTCCAACAATTTTCTGGACCCATTTTTTATGACTGGTTGCTACAGAGGTCCGACAGATAGGGATCGCAGATTCGATCCCCCATCTGATCCTAATAAAGTTAACAGTCTTTCAGATGGGACGTTAAACCGAGGTCTTGTGTCGGTGCTGTACACCGTGCACGTAAAAGAACCAGAGGAGACTGGGATGGTCTTTATCTGTATCATTGCATTATCCGCCAAAAATCTAAAATGACAAATCTCTTCAGGAGTCGCTCATATGGGCAACCGGTGGTGATGATAAATAAACATAAAATACACACACAGTCCACCAGAGACCGTCGTTGTTAGAAACCCTGAATGATAGGCTAAAGTTCTAAGAACAAATTTATTTAACGAGATCTAAAAACAAATTTATTTAACGAGATCTAAAAACATTTTTATTTAACGAGATCTAAAAACAAATTTATTTAACGAGTTCTAAAAACAAATTTATTTAACGAGTTCTAAAAACAAATTTATTTAACAAGTCATCTAAAACCGAATCATTTGATAGACGACCTCAAGTCAATAATAAATGAACACGAATAAAAGAGCCTAATCATAACTTAATCTTCCAAAAAACTAAATTCACCGAATTGCAAAAGTTTCATGAACATGTGCTAAAGTTACCTTCGATGAAGTGCATTATGTGGTCGGTTGTAAGTGACGTGTAAGCGCAGCAAAACCTAGTTCACATTTTATTTGTAATTTCGCTAGATTCCTCGCATGAAATGTGTCAGTGGGATTTGAACCTACAGGGGCAAGTGACAGGAATACAGCGAACTTAACCACTCGGCCACTACATTTAAATCACATTTGATGGCCAGGTGTTGGTATTGTATTAGTACATAATAGAAGTAAAGTGTTTGTTTATTATTTATCACAAGCATAGGATTCGGGAAGTACTGATGTTCATAAAAAGAGTATAATAAACAAACACTTCACTTTTAAAGAGCCAGCCATTTCTGACTTATGAGACACCTCTTTTTATGAACATCAGTACTTCCCGAATCCTATGCTTGTATGCCAGGAGCCAGGTTAGGCAATCGGTAACCAATATTTAACTAGCTGGCGGCTCACCAAACAGCCATATCAGAACGAACCCCTGACGAAATTCGAACCTTCGACCTCCCGCTCCATAGGACGCCTTAACCACTAGGCCACGGAGACGGTATATTTATACATGTGTAAGACATATAACTCCATAGTCTGACAAGACTGACGGATGCTGAAGAAGAAAGAGACATCCATGTTTAGGTTAATATCTTTTATTGTTATAGCTCTTATTATACAAATTTATCCTACCTTCATGCGAAATAACGTACAAAAACGGCCTGCCTAATAAATTTTGCTTTATTAGTCAGTGCCTAATAAAGCTTTCGTGACGGACTACTTTTATGACCCAGATTACGGTTTGTAAATAAACAAAGCGTCTTATGTCACATTGTGTTGTCTGCTCAGTTTGGCAAATGTCCCAAGAAGAAAGTAGTGTACAGGCAAACTTTCAGGTTGTTTGGGATGAATTAACAGCACTCGATAAGACCCCTCTGGAAACTACTGTTGTCAGAGAAATGTCATTTATCTATAAATAGAAATATCAATGCGCAACATATTACCAAGTGCGTAGCGAGTTTGTAAGCTGTCATGGCTAGTTTGTTTGTTTTTGTGTCGGGTGCACACTCAGAATGTAGGATAAATAGAATATAAGGTTACTGTCTTATACATTTTAATTTATTAGGCTCATCTCCGAAAAAATACAATTTGTATTTTTTCCCCCCGATTTAAACCATGATACAATATCAAGCTACATATATATGCTGTTTAATGCAAACCATTCATATCCTTGTCTCCAAATATGTAAGAATCTATATCATGTCAGAATATAAAATCAGCTATGTCGAGTGGTTTAGCCACAAACATATAATCAGCTATGTCAAGTAGTTTAGCCACAAACATATAATCAGCTATGTCAAGTAGTTTAGCCACAAATATATAATCAGCTATGTCAAGTAGTTTAGCCACAAACATATAATCAGCTATGTCAAGTAGTTTAGCCAAAACCAAAATAATGAAACAGTAAATACAGACAAACTATGTATAGTACAAACATCAGCCATTTTGGATCTAATGTTTCCATACCTGTATGTTAACATCAATTCCCTAAATTTACATGACAAAAATGCATAACGATATCTAGTTTAGTTTATACAAAATGCATAACAATATCTAGTTTAGTTTATACAAATGTATATTAGTTCGATTGCGTAACAAGTTCTTACAAGCACTCTTGAGACCTCATTCCTGATGGAATCCATCGCCACTAGAAATATCACCAATATCACATTATGGTATTCCAAAAAGTAAAACACTTACAAAGATGTTTGGATTATCCCTCCATAAAATCAGTGGAGATGTGTTACTCAATGTTCTAGTGACTCACGATGGATATCATGCATGGCTTAGCCACAAACAGAACGCTACACAAACTATGTATAGTAACAAGTCAGCCATCTTGGATTGAACAAGACAATTTCAAAACAAAGAACTGCACATTAATACCCTAAAATAACATGAAGCAACTAAGCAACAAATGAAACCTTTAACGACAAACTATTCATAGCAACAAACACACAGGTACCGCCATTTTTAGAAACAATTAATATTTAGATGAATTCGTAATTTACTTCAGTGACCGATTGAATCTGGGAATCGCAAGATATTTCACCAATTGAACATTGAAAGCATTTTTTCAACCAATTGCTTTCAACCAATGGAATAACACATTTTATTTCACGGATAAATTACTATATCTTGTTGGAAAGTATAAAATAAAATGTGCTATTTCACTGTCTATATTTCCTTGGAAAGCGTAAAATAAAAGCGATGTTTAACTAAACTTTTGTCTATACAATTTTACAACTTATATCAATCACTCTCGAGACCTCATTCCTGATGGAATCCATTGCCACAAGGGAGAGAGAAGAGGCAACATGGAATTTAAATACCTTGCCTAAGGGCACAATCGTAATGGCTCCAGCAGGGCTCGGCTCGAACTCCGAGCTTTTCGCACCAGAAGCGACCGCGCTATCACAACTTCCATAATCTAAACTAGTGTAGATCTATTAGAAGAAAACAAACCTCATAAACTATATAACACAAAACACTTATAATATATATATAATAATACATATCAAATATTACATACTGTACAAACTTAAAATAATAAAATGGCTCTCCGATTAGCGCTGGGATCAAAACATAGGTCACTGAGTGCATACATAATGTCTCCAGGGAATAACCGTTATCTATTTGACTCGCTTCTCACCAATGCAACCCAGGTTCGATTCTGGACCGGGAAGTATGTGAGATGGTACAGTGGTCGCCAGATCGGACAGGTGGGTTTCCTCCCACACGAATGACCTCATTTACACATTCATCCGCGCCAACGAGAGTGATTAATATAAGTTGTTCAAACTTGCTTCGCAATCGTTGTAAAATAAATAAAGCTTCAATAAAACCCGAATATAATATTTGATATAATGAACTGGTGGATATCATCACTGCCACCATTCTTCAACATCCTACATTCATAAACCAATACGTTCTGATTGGATTATGATTATTCTTCATATAAAAAAAAAACATCTAGTTACATTCTAATAATCCAATCAGAACGCTTGTTTCAACGCGAATTGCGCCGCTTTAGAAATGTTCAAAACAAATTGAAAAATTCTACGAAATCTCTTTTTGACGTATATTTTTGCCGAATAAACTTACACGTTAGTGGAAACACATTTTATTGATAATGTTATTCACAGTTAAAACTCTCCCGTCGAAGATTTTTTGTTGTTGCTGACAGAACCCGTGTCCTAGTATGGAAATGTGACCTGCTATGGCCAATGTATGTGGCAATTGTTTGCAAAGTATACATGCATGCAGCTTAAAGTTGTGTTTTATTTGAAGAACAATATAAAGACTCGGGATAGGCGTTATATTTGGACAGATTTGTACAAAATTGTTTCAGATGGGCCATTTTACTGATCGATGCGAAATCTGACATCCCACAGAGTAGAATCCCTGTACTTAAATATATATACTAGTACCCCCAAACGTGCCGAATCCCTGTGACATGGACTGGTGCATGATATTAACCCATTCAACACCAAGTAACTGACATGGACTGGTGCATGATATTTTCAGACCAATAAATTAATAAGAAAATTACATTTGGACCAGTTCTTTTATCAAAATGGGTAAGTTTTGTCTAAAAATAGTAATATTACTGGCAAAAAGTGCAGATTCTGATGAGACAACTCGTTACGAGCCAGCACATCTGGATCTACACTTTTTCTAAGCCTATTGAGAGGCCTGTTGTATTGAAAGGGTGACCGACTAGGAATGTTGTTGAGTGTATGTTGCAGATATTTACAATGCGTAATCCAGGGTCTGCTCTTGCTCTTATTTTTTTAAAAGCCAAATCTGTGCTTCCTTTAGCCAATTCCGCTGCGCGCCATTTTTCCATAACAAGAGTGTTGATAGTATATTTATTATAATATATTTTAATGTATCTTCCAATTGTACCACTTCAATGCTGTAGCCCATAAACCACAACTGAGGTAAGAGTTACATTTGCAGTGATACATTACTTGACAAGTTGTGTCAACTTGCATTTTCAGAATCATTTTAAAATGCATTCCCAGGGTTAGCAAGCAAGCTCATGTGAATAAATACATGTGTTTACTAGTGCTGTATATAAACTGAATCTACTTACATCTTTAAAACATATTTATTTAATGGCTGTAAGTCACAAACTAAAAATTATAGCTTTTCAAGGTTATATTAAAGTTGTCCTTAAAAACGACAATCTTGAATTTTGCAGGTGACCAGTTTTATTTAGTTTTGATACAGTACCATGATACACCATATCAAGTTTCATTAAAATTTACCACAAGCAATTAATGTGGAGAAGTCGACAATAGATGTTCAAGATGTCTGCTACCTGTTTGGAAGGAGAAATCGAAATAGATGTTCACGATGTCTGCTACCTGTTTGGAAGGAGAAGTCGACAATAGATGTTCAAGATGTCTGCTACCTGTTTGGAAGGAGAAGTCGACAATAGATGTTCAAGATGTCTGCTACCTGTTTGGAAGGAGAAATAGATGTTCACGATGTCTGCTACCTGTTTGGTAGGAGAAGTCGACAATAGATTTTCAAGCACAAATTTGGATTTAAAATCGGAACAATTTCATTCATTTTTTACATCCAGATGTTTCATCACAAAAACTGACAAGTGATTCAGGTAGTGAAATTGATGGCGTCCATCTTAGTTGGTAACTAGTTACGTTATATTGATCTATAAATAGATATCTGATTCTCCTAGCACAGATTCATCACAATTGGCAGTGATTTCAGAAATGCTGTGTGTAGAAGATGGTTTAAACATATTTTTCACAAAACAATACATGTACACAAAATCAAAGAAGTAAGTATATAGGAAATGATTAAAATGGAAGCAGAGCGTATATAGTTTCTCTCCTTTGTGGAAGTTGAGCCTGTATAGATAAAAGAAAGGACATTCCCACAAATGGTATCATAGATGGTCGTTCCATTGTTCCCAAACATAAAGAAACATCACTTAACCCTATCTTCTGTAATATCTCAAGGCGCAGTAACTTCGCTAACCCTATCTTCTGTAATATCTCAAGGCACAGTAACTTCGCTAACCCTATCTTCTGTAATATCTCAAGGCACAGTAACTTCGCTAACCCTATCTTCTGTAATATCTCAAGGCACAGTAACTTCGCTAACCCTATCTTCTGTAATATCTCAAGGCACAGTAACTTCGCTAACCCTATATATCAAGTTGTATCACATTCTAAGCTATAGTCTGAATATATCTAGTTTAATGATATATAATAATTATATCTGCACCAATGCATGTTAACGCTGGAACAACTAGATCAAATAGGGATTTCTTATAGATGTCATAGAGCAATGCATGTTAATGCTGGAACAACTAGATCAAATAGGGATTTCTTATAGATGTCATAGAGCAATGCATGTTAATGCTGGAACAACTAGATCAAATAGGGATTTCTTATATATGTCATAGAGCTGCAATGCATGTTAACGCTGGAACAACTAGATCAAATAGGGATTTCTTATAGATGTCATAGAGCAATGCATGTTAATGCTGGAACAACTAGATCAAATAGGGATTTCTTATAGATGTCATAGAGCAATGCATGTTAATGCTGTAACAACTAGATCAAATAGGGATTTCTTATAGATGTCATAGAGCAATGCATGTTAACGCTGGAACAACTAGATCAAATAGGATTTCTTATAGAGCCAGATGTCATAGAGCAATGCATGTTAATGCTGGAACAACTAGATCAAATAGGGATTTCTTATAGATGTCATAGAGCAATGCATGTTAATGCTTGGAACAACTAGATCAAATAGGGATTTCTTATAGATGTCATAGAGCAATGCATGTTAATGCTGGAACAACTAGATCAAATAGGGATTTCTTATAGAGCCAGATGTCATAGAGCAATGCAGGACCTTGAAGTGACATATGACTGCATAATCATAGAGTATTTGTGCTCAGTTATTCTTGTGGCAGTTCAACTTTTATGAAGTGAACACGAACACAATCCATATGAGCTACGCTCTCCACATTGTCTCGGCATGCTAAACACATTTCAAAATTCCTCTGGTTGATCAAGTGTTATAGAATAGACAGGAATATACCCATTTGAACTCCAGTTTCTAAATGTAACCTTGACATTGAACAAATCATGGCTGAAACATGCGCTCTGCAAGTAGTCTCGATGAGTAACATTCTAAAAATTTAACCATAAAATTATGACAGACAGATGGACAGACAGATATCATTCCTATATCATACTCCCGCTAAGTGGCGGGGGATAATAAATAGAACTCCTTTACCCTAGGCCACACCCCTAACCACCCATAATACCAGATGTGGGTGCAGATGTATGCACAGACCTAACAGCTCACCCAGAAATCCGGTGAAATAAACATATAACAAATATATCAAAACAATGTTATTATCCACAAACAATTCCGGTGATATTTATGAAAACAATGTCATTATCCACAAACAATTTCAGTGATATTTATGAAAACAATGTCATTATCCACAAACAATTTCAGTGATATTTATGACAACAATGTCATTATCCACAAACAATTCCGGTGATATTTATGAAAACAATGTCATTATCCACAAACAATTTCGGTGATATTTATGAAAACAATGTCATTATCCACAAACAATTTCAGTGATATTTATGAAAACAATGTCATTATCCACAAACAATTCCGGTGATATTTATGAAAACAATGTCATTATCCACAAACAATTTCAGTGATATTTATGAAAACAATGTCATTATCCACAAACAATTCCGGTGATATTTATGAAAACAATGTCATTATCCACAAACAATTTCAGTGATATTTATGAAAACAATGTCATTATCCACAAACAATTCCGGTGATATTTATGAAAACAATGTCAT
Source organism: Archivesica marissinica (assembly GCA_014843695.1). Taxonomy (NCBI): domain Eukaryota; kingdom Metazoa; phylum Mollusca; class Bivalvia; order Venerida; family Vesicomyidae; genus Archivesica; species Archivesica marissinica. Next base: position 1,514,332 of record CM026393.1, read on the forward strand.
TATCCACAAACAATTTCAGTGATATTTATGAAAACAATGTCATTATCCACAAACAATTCTGGTGATATTTATGAAAACAATGTCATTATCCACAAACAATTTCAGTGATATTTATGAAAACAATGTCATTATCCACAAACAATTTCAGTGATATTTATGAAAACAATGTAATTATCCACAAACAATCTCGGTGACATTTATGAAAACAATGTCATTATCCACAAACAATCTTGGTGACATTTATGAAAACAATGTCATTATCCACAAACAATTTCGGTGACATTTATGAAAACAATGTCATTATCCACAAACAATTTCGGTGACATTTATGAAAACAATGTCATTATCCACAAACAATTTCAGTGATATTTATGAAAACAATGTCATTATCCACAAACAATTTCGGTGACATTTATGAAAACAATGTCATTATCCACAAACAATCTCGGTGATATTTATGAAAATAATGTCATTATCCACAAACAATTCTGGTGATATTTATGAAAGCAATGTCATTATCCACAAACAATTCCGGTGATATTTATGAAAACAATGTAATTATCCACAAACAATTTCGGTGACATTTATGAAAACAATGTCATTATCCACAAACAATCTTGGTGACATTTATGAAAACAATGTCATTATCCACAAACAATTTCGGTGACATTTATCAAAACAATGTCATTATCCACAAACAATTTCGGTGACATTTATCAAAACAATGTCATTATCCACAAACAATTCTGGTGATATTTATGAAAACAATGTCAGTATCCACAAACAATTTCAGTGATATTTATGAAAACAATGTAATTATCCACAAACAATTTCGGTGACATTTATGAAAACAATGTCATTATCCACAAACAATCTTGGTGACATTTATGAAAACAATGTCATTATCCACAAACAATTTCGGTGACATTTATGAAAACAATGTCATTATCCACAAACAATTTCGGTGACATTTATGAAAAAAATGTCATTATCCACAAACAATTTCAGTGATATTTATCAAAACAATGTCATTATCCACAAACAATTTCAGTGATATTTATCAAAACAATGTCATTATCCACAAACAATTCTGGTGATATTTATGAAAACAATGTCATTATCCACAAACAATTTCAGTGATATTTATGAAAACAATGTCATTATCCACAAACAATTTCGGTGACATTTATCAAAACAATGTCATTATCCACAAACAATTCTGGTGATATTTATGAAAACAATGTCATTATCCACAAACAATTTCAGTGATATTTATGAAAACAATGTAATTATCCACAAACAATTTCGGTGACATTTATGAAAACAATGTCATTATCCACAAACAATCTTGGTGACATTTATGAAAACAATGTCATTATCCACAAACAATTTCGGTGACATTTATGAAAACAATGTCATTATCCACAAACAATTTCGGTGACATTTATGAAAACAATGTCATTATCCACAAACAATTTCAGTGATATTTATGAAAACAATGTCATTATCCACAAACAATTTCGGTGACATTTATGAAAACAATGTCATTATCCACAAACAATCTCGGTGACATTTATGAAAACAATGTCATTATCCACAAACAATCTTGGTGACATTTATGAAAACAATGTCATTATCCACAAACAATTTCGGTGACATTTATCAAAACAATGTCATTATCCACAAACAATTCTGGTGATATTTATGAAAACAATGTCAGTATCCACAAACAATTTCAGTGATATTTATGAAAACAATGTATTATCCACAAACAATTTGTGACATTTATGAAAACAATGTCATTATCCACAAACAATCTTGGTGACATTTATGAAAACAATGTCATTATCCACAAACAATTTCGGTGACATTTATGAAAACAATGTCATTATCCACAAACAATTTCGGTGACATTTATGAAAAAAATGTCATTATCCACAAACAATTTCAGTGATATTTATGAAAACAATGTCATTATCCACAAACAATTTCAGTGATATTTATCAAAACAATGTCATTATCCACAAACAATTCTGGTGATATTTATGAAAACAATGTCATTATCCACAAACAATTTCAGTGATATTTATGAAAACAATGTCATTATCCACAAACAATTTCGGTGACATTTATCAAAACAATGTCATTATCCACAAACAATTCTGGTGATATTTATGAAAACAATGTCATTATCCACAAACAATTTCAGTGATATTTATGAAAACAATGTAATTATCCACAAACAATTTCGGTGACATTTATGAAAACAATGTCATTATCCACAAACAATCTTGGTGACATTTATGAAAACAATGTCATTATCCACAAACAATTTCGGTGACATTTATGAAAACAATGTCATTATCCACAAACAATTTCGGTGACATTTATGAAAACAATGTCATTATCCACAAACAATTTCAGTGATATTTATGAAAACAATGTCATTATCCACAAACAATTTCGGTGACATTTATGAAAACAATGTCATTATCCACAAACAATCTCGGTGACATTTATGAAAACAATGTCATTATCCACAAACAATCTCGGTGATATTTATGAAAACAATGTCATTATCCACAAACAATTTCGGTGACATTTATGAAAACAATGTCATTATCCACAAACAATTTATGTGACATTTATGAAAACAATGTCATTATCCACAAACAATTTCAGTGACATTTATGAAAACAATGTCATTATCCACAAACAATCTCGGTGATATTTATGAAAATAATGTCATTATCCACAAACAATTCTGGTGATATTTATGAAAGCAATGTCATTATCCACAAACAATTCCGGTGATATTTATGAAAACAATGTAATTATCCACAAACAATTTCGGTGACATTTATGAAAACAATGTCATTATCCACAAACAATCTTGGTGACATTTATGAAAACAATGTCATTATCCACAAACAATTTCGGTGACATTTATCAAAACAATGTCATTATCCACAAACAATTTCGGTGACATTTATCAAAACAATGTCATTATCCACAAACAATTCTGGTGATATTTATGAAAACAATGTCAGTATCCACAAACAATTTCAGTGATATTTATGAAAACAATGTAATTATCCACAAACAATTTCGGTGACATTTATGAAAACAATGTCATTATCCACAAACAATCTTGGTGACATTTATGAAAACAATGTCATTATCCACAAACAATTTCGGTGACATTTATGAAAACAATGTCATTATCCACAAACAATTTCGGTGACATTTATGAAAAAAATGTCATTATCCACAAACAATTTCAGTGATATTTATGAAAACAATGTCATTATCCACAAACAATTTCAGTGATATTTATCAAAACAATGTCATTATCCACAAACAATTCTGGTGATATTTATGAAAACAATGTCATTATCCACAAACAATTTCAGTGATATTTATGAAAACAATGTCATTATCCACAAACAATTTCGGTGACATTTATCAAAACAATGTCATTATCCACAAACAATTCTGGTGATATTTATGAAAACAATGTCATTATCCACAAACAATTTCAGTGATATTTATGAAAACAATGTAATTATCCACAAACAATTTCGGTGACATTTATGAAAACAATGTCATTATCCACAAACAATCTTGGTGACATTTATGAAAACAATGTCATTATCCACAAACAATTTCGGTGACATTTATGAAAACAATGTCATTATCCACAAACAATTTCGGTGACATTTATGAAAACAATGTCATTATCCACAAACAATTTCAGTGATATTTATGAAAACAATGTCATTATCCACAAACAATTTCGGTGACATTTATGAAAACAATGTCATTATCCACAAACAATCTCGGTGACATTTATGAAAACAATGTCATTATCCACAAACAATCTTGGTGACATTTATGAAAACAATGTCATTATCCACAAACAATTTCGGTGACATTTATCAAAACAATGTCATTATCCACAAACAATTCTGGTGATATTTATGAAAACAATGTCAGTATCCACAAACAATTTCAGTGATATTTATGAAAACAATGTAATTATCCACAAACAATTTCAGTGACATTTATGAAAACAATGTCATTATCCACAAACAATCTTGGTGACATTTATGAAAACAATGTCATTATCCACAAACAATTTCGGTGACATTTATGAAAACAATGTCATTATCCACAAACAATTTCGGTGACATTTATGAAAAAAATGTCATTATCCACAAACAATTTCAGTGATATTTATGAAAACAATGTCATTATCCACAAACAATTTCAGTGATATTTATCAAAACAATGTCATTATCCACAAACAATTCTGGTGATATTTATGAAAACAATGTCATTATCCACAAACAATTTCAGTGATATTTATGAAAACAATGTCATTATCCACAAACAATTTCGGTGACATTTATCAAAACAATGTCATTATCCACAAACAATTCTGGTGATATTTATGAAAACAATGTCATTATCCACAAACAATTTCAGTGATATTTATGAAAACAATGTAATTATCCACAAACAATTTCGGTGACATTTATGAAAACAATGTCATTATCCACAAACAATCTTGGTGACATTTATGAAAACAATGTCATTATCCACAAACAATTTCGGTGACATTTATGAAAACAATGTCATTATCCACAAACAATTTCGGTGACATTTATGAAAACAATGTCATTATCCACAAACAATTTCAGTGATATTTATGAAAACAATGTCATTATCCACAAACAATTTCGGTGACATTTATGAAAACAATGTCATTATCCACAAACAATCTCGGTGACATTTATGAAAACAATGTCATTATCCACAAACAATCTCGGTGATATTTATGAAAACAATGTCATTATCCACAAACACTCTTAGTGACATTTATGAAAACAATGTAATTATCCACAAACAATTTATGTGACATTTATGAAAACAATGTCATTATCCACAAACAATTTCAGTGACATTTATGAAAACAATGTCATTATCCACAAACAATTTCGGTGACATTTATGAAAACAATGTCATTATCCACAAACAATTTCGGTGACATTTATAAAAACAATATCATTATCCACAAACAATCTTGGTGATATTTATGAAAACAATGTCATTATCCACAAACAATCTTTCCAGTCAGGCTTTTCTACAACATTGGTTGAAATCCATTTAAACCGGACATAATTCCAGAAACATACAAGACAAACAAATGTTTGTGTGGACCCTAATATTCCCTACCAATCCAGAGTATCTACAAGCTGCCAAAATAGCTGTAAAATATTGTGTTTGATCTTCATATGCAGCTACCGACTTTGCAACATATTATCATCATCTCTGGTAGATGGTCTTTGTTCAAATTACGCCTTCACAATGAATGCATAACTTTATTAAACATCATCATATTCTATGGAACCGTCACTGGGAGATTTCCATATCACCCACAGGTAATCAACTCATTTGTACACCAGAACATAGTTCTACAGTTATCTATAATAAACGACGAGACACGCGATGTTAACGTATATCTACCCAGAATATGAAGACAAATATTCAGACCAAATTTGAAGATAGACAGGAAACGCAAATACAGGCCAACCTGCCTTAACCCTTTCCCTCATAGAAGCACCTCTTGATGCCATTACCAATACCACATACATTGACAATGTAGTAGCCATGTTCATAATAAAGGCCAGAATCTCATGTAGTCCCCAGCAATATCTATGGAGGTGGTATAGATATGACGACTACTTATCCACTGCACGATGGCATAAATGGCTGTCGTTTGTATGGAGATATAATAGTATATTAACCTAAATCTCTATGAAGTCCCAGCAATATCTATGGAGGTGGTATAGATATGGCTACTACTTATTCACTGTATGATAGATAAATGACTGTCGTTTGTATGGAGATATAATAGTATATCAACCTAAATCTCTATGAAGGATAGGGTTAAGCAACACGCCATATGAAAACAACAATATTCCCACTCGTAAACTGCTCATTAATATATCATACGATTGTTTCTCTCTCCTTCCACTCCAATGGTGCACAGACATACCTAAAATTATAAGAAGAATATCCTCATTTAGTCGACAACAGAAATTATAATAATTATGTTGTTGCTCTACAAACCAAACAGTTATTTATTTACTATAGCTATGTTTGAAATAGTGCAACCTTGGCAACAATTGGTGGTTCACCCACGATTAGTATGCCAGAGGCGCGAATAATAAAAATCAATCGAATGATTAATGGTGTTGCAAACAGCCAACAACAAACAAATCATACCGATGCAATATCGCAATATACTGCATTGAATACCGACGCAGTATCGCAATATACTGCATTGAATACCGACGCAGTATCGCAATATACTGCAGTGAATACCGACGCAGTATCGCAATATACTGCAGTGAATACCGACGCAGTATCGCAATATACTGCAGTGAATATTTTACAGTATCACAATATACTGTAGTGAATACCGACGCAGTATCACAATATACTGCAATGAATATTTATACAGTATCACAATATACTGCAGTGAATATTTACACAGTATCACAATATACTGCAGTGAATACCGACGCAGTATCACAATATACTGCAATGAATATTTATACAGTATCACAATATACTGCAGTGAATATTTACACAGTATCACAATATACTGCAGTGAATACCGACGCAGTATCACAATATACTGCAGTGAATACCGACGCAGTATCACAATATACTGCAGTGAATACCGACGCAGTATCGCAATATACTGCAGTGAATACCGACGCAGTATCACAATATACTGCAGTGAATACCGACGCAGTATCACAATATACTGCAGTGAATACCGACGCAGTATCACAATATACTGCAGTGAATACCGACGCAGTATCGCAATATACTGCAGTGAATACCGACGCAGTATCACAATATACTGCAGTGAATACCGACGCAGTATCGCAATATACTACAGTGAATACCGACGCAGTATCGCAATATACAACAGTGAATACCGATGCAGTATCACAATATACTGCAGTGAATACCGACGCAGTATCACAATATACTGCAGTGAATACCGACGCAGTATCGCAATATACTGCAGTGAATACCAACGCAGTATCGCAATATACTGCAGTGAATATTTATACAGTATCACAATATACTGTAGTGAATACCGACGCAGTATCACAATATACTGCAGTGAATATTTATACAGTATCACAATATACTGCAGTGAATATTTATACAGTATCACAATATACTGCAGTGAATACCGACGCAGTATCGCAATATACTGCAGTGAATATTTATACAGTATCACAATATACTGCAGTGAATATTTACACAGTATCACAATATACTGCAGTGAATATTTAGGCAGTATCACAATATACTGCAGTGAATATTTATACAGTATCACAATATACTGCAGTGAATATTTATACAGTATCACAATATACTGCAGTGAATATTTACACAGTATCACAATATACTGCAGTGAATATTTACACAGTATCACAATATACTGCAGTGAATATTTATACAGTATCACAATATACTGCAGTGAATATTTATACAGTATCACAATATACTGCAGTGAATATTTACACAGTATCACAATATACTGCAGTGAATATTTATACAGTATCACAATATACTGCAGTGAATATTTACACAGTATCACACTATACTGCAGTGAATATTTATACAGTATCACAATATACTGCAGTGAATATTTACACAGTATCACAATATACTGCAGTGAATATTTACACAGTATCACAATATACTGCAGTGAATATTTACACAGTATCACAATATACTGCAGTGAATATTTATACAGTATCACAATATACTGCAGTGAATATTTACACAGTATCACAATATACTGCAGTGAATATTTATACAGTATCACAATATACTGCAGTGAATATTTACACAGTATCACAATATACTGCAGTGAATATTTATACAGTATCACAATATACGGCAGTGAATACCGACGCAGTATCACAATATACTGCAATGAATATTTATACAGTATCACAATATACTGCAGTGAATATTTACACAGTATCACAATATACTGCAGTGAATATTTATACAGTATCACAATATACTGCAGTGAATATTTATACAGTATCACAATATACTGCAGTGAATATTTACACAGTATCACAATATACTGCAGTGAATATTTACACAGTATCACAATATATTGCAGTGAATATTTATACAGTATCACAATATACTGCAGTGAATATTTATACAGTATCACAATATACTGCAGTGAATATTTACACAGTATCACAATATACTGCAGTGAATATTTATACAGTATCACAATATACTGCAGTGAATATTTACACAGTATCACAATATACTGCAGTGAATATTTATACAGTATCACAATATACGGCAGTGAATACCGACGCAGTATCACAATATACTGCAGTGAATATTTATACAGTATCACAATATACTGCAGTGAATATTTACACAGTATCACAATATACTGCAGTGAATATTTATACAGTATCACAATATACTGCAGTGAATAATTAGGCAGTATCACAATATACTGCAGTGAATAATTAGGCAGTATCACAATATACTGCAGTGAATATTTATACAGTATCACAATATACTGCAGTGAATAATTAGGCAGTATCACAATATACTGCAGTGAATAATTACGCAGTATCACAATATACTGCAGTGAATAATTACGCAGTATCGCAATATACTGCAGTGAATAATTACGCAGTATCGCAATATACTGCAGTGAATAATTACGCAATATACTGCAGTGAATTGTGTGTTATTTTTGGAGGAGTATTCTTTGCAATTGTCACTTAAATAAGAAAATATGCTCCAAACATCGTTATAAATCCCCCCTCCCATTTACTGATAATGCAGTCTTTGTTATATAGATTAAGTGGTGTAGCTTGATAGACCTGTCTGAAAGACCAGTAATTAGCTGTTGAGCATTTGATAAGCTATAATATATATCAATGAAGTCTGTATACATCCCTACAGTGCAGTACTTAATTGTATGTTTTCTAAATGTTATTACCCTCTGAGATTGTAATGAACAAATAAGTACCCTTGGTGCAGCTGTTCTGCCAGTTTGTGGCACATCTTTGAAATGGCGCTCTTGTCTTCAGACAGGATATCTAGGCAAGTAACTGTACACGATTTGTTCTTTGTGAACTCTAGAATTGTCTCTGCCATTGCAACACAGCAGAACGTTGTCACCACAATAGGTTCATCTGTTGATCAAACAAGTACGTTAGTTATGACGGAATAGATTCCTCAGTGTGCTGTAGCAAGAACATATGAATTATAACCAAAAGTTGTTTATAAACAAGGGCAACACAACATCTCCCTGTCACTCCATACATTTAGACCACTCCATACATTTGGACCACTCCATACATTTAGACCACTCCATACATTTAGACCACTCCATACATTTAGACCACTCCATACATTTAGACCACTCCATACATTTGGACCACTCCATACAGTTGGACCACTCCATACATTTGAACCACTCCATACATTTGGACCACTCCATACATTTGGACCACTCCATACATTTGGACCACTCCATACAGTAAGACCACTCCATACATTTGGACCACTCCATACACACTCCATACATTTGGACCACTCCATACAGTAAGACCACTCCATACATTTGGACCACTCCATACATTTAGACCACTCCATACATTTGGACCACTCCATACATTTGGACCACTCCATACAGTAAGACCACTCCATACATTTGGACCACTCCATACACACTCCATACATTTGGACCACTCCATATAGTAAGACCACTCCATACATTTGGACCACTCCATACAGTAAGACCACTCCATACATTTAGACCACTCCATACATTTGGACCACTCCATACATTTGGACCACTCCATACATTTGGACACTCCATACAGTAAGACCACTCCATAAATTTAGACCACTCCATACATTTGGACCACTCCATAAATTTAGACCACTCCATAAATTTGGACCACTCCATAAATTTAGACCACTCCATACATTTGGACCACTCCATAAATTTAGACCACTCCATACATTTAGACCACGCCATACATTTGGACCACTCCAAATGTATTGGACACTCCATATATTTAGACCACTCCATACATTTGGACCACTCCATACATTTAGACCACTCCATACATTTAGACCACTCCATACATTTGGACAATTCCATACATTTGGACCACTCCATACATTTAGACCACTCCATACATTTGGACCACTCCATACATTTGGACCACTCCATACATTTGGACCACTCCATACATTTAGACAATTCCATACATTTAGACCACTCCATACATTTAGACAATTCCATACATTTAGACCACTCCATACATTTAGACCACTCCATACATTTAGACCACTCCATACATTTGGACCACTCCATACATTTGGACCACTCCATACATTTAGACAATTCCATACATTTAGACCACTCCATACATTTAGACCACTTCATACATTAGGACAATTCCATACATTTAGACCACTCCATACATTTAGACCACTCCATACATTTAGACCACTCCATACACTCACGTCGTGGAGCTACAATATTCCGCAACTAGCGGGAAACTCACATGGAGTTACAATATTCCGCCACTAGCTGGAAAGTCATGTGGAGTTACAATATTCCGTAACTAGCTGGAAAGTCATGTGGAGTTACAATATTCCGCCACTAGCTGGAAAGTCATGTGGCGTTACAATATTCCGCAACTAGCTGGAAACTCACGTGGAGTTACAATATTCCGCAAACAAGCTGGAAACATGTGTCCTGGTCAGTAGATGTGCGAGGAAATTATGTAAGTACCCAAGTTTTCAGTTTTATGAATATTTGAGTGACCTCTAAAAGTGACAGGTCAATATGCACTAGCAATGCCTTGAACTTGGAATAAAATGTCTGTTAACTATTGTTGTTATTAGTAGGCATAAAATATATGTAACAACTTATAATTACATGCAGAAAAGAAATCCTTGATCAAATACCTGTAGTAACTCACCTTCAAAGCAGAGTATGGGCAATGCTAATTTAGAAATACCCAATTGACATGCTTCTTCCAGTATATGCTGTGTTGTTATGCGTATCAGTTTTGTAAAATTTGTTTTATCTTCATTCCAAACAGGTGGAATAGCGAACATCACGTAGGTGCTTGGCAACTCTCCACTAGAGTGTATCGCAGTCACACTGGTAACCGGAACCTGTCCTCTCTTTTCCTTTCGTAGTTCACTGAGCTTACGCTTGACCTGTGCACCTGCACACTGTAGAAGATATTTCGTCTGTTCGTCCTTTCCTGACAATTTCTGATCTTCTATTACTACAACAGCCTCTACCGAAACTGAATGCATATTGCCTAGTCCAATGTACATCTTCATGCTGTCACTATCTCCAAGTGTTAATTCCATAGCAGTCTGTACAGTTTCCCCTTTTCCACTAGTGCATCTGGACATACTATCACACATGTGATAGCACACATCACTCACCTTCTGCTGATCTATGTCAACCAATAGCACTTCACGCAGATACTTAGCTTGACGAAATTCTGCAAAGGCTTTGAAATACTGTTGGGCAGAGTGCTCAATCGGAAAACCTGATATTCCTAAAATTATAAATATTTCCGTGTTTCAGTACAGAAGAAACATTGCTAAACATTGTGATAGTTTTCCTAACTAACATTCCTGACTTCACTCATGTGAAGTGCCATTACGAAGGTAATCTATATCCTCGCCAAAGTCACCATCGTAAAGTTTAAACTTGATTTATTTTACAACGATTGCGAAGCAAGTTCTAACAACTTATATTAATCATTCTCGTTGGTGCGAATGAAAATGTAAATGTGGTCATTCGTGTGGGAGGAAACCGGATAAAACCCACCTGTTCGATCTGGCGACCATCGTACCGTCTAACATACTTCCCAGTCCATAATAAGACGGAAGCCACAGAGGATAACATTGCTATATGTGTCTATTTATCTGAACGAGTGTTAAGTTTCATAGCAATTTATCCACCAATTTCAACTAACAATTTATCCACCAGTTTCAACTAACAATTTACCAGTTTCAGAAACTTTGTTTGAAAAAAATCAGGAAGCTCATATAGACATAGGAAAATAATCACACCCGGTAGTTGTGTCTGACAATTTAGTCGCATTTGTAACATACTGGTACAAGTATTACAATAACATCAATTATAACATACTGGTATAGTGCTACAATAACATCAATTATAACATACTGGTATAGTGTTACAATAACATCAATTATAACATACTGGTATAATGTTACAATAATATCAATTATAACATACTGGTATAGTGTTACAATAACATCAATTATAACATACTGGTATAGTGCTACAATAACATCAATTATAACATACTGGTATAGTATTACAATAACATCAATTATAACATACTGGTATAGTGCTACAATAACATCAATTATAACATACTGGTATAGTATTACAATAACATCAATTATAACATACTGGTATAGTGTTACAATAACATCAATTATAACATACTGGTATAGTGTTACAATAACATCAATTATAACATGATACTGGTACAAGTGTTACAATAACATCAATTATAACATACTGGTATAGTATTACAATAACATCAATTATAACATACTGGTATAGTGTTACAATAACATCAATTATAACATGATACTGGTACAAGTGTTACAATAACATCAATTATAACATACTGGTATAGTATTACAATAACATCAATTATAACATACTGGTACAAGTATTACAATAACATCAATTATAACATACTGGTACAAGTGTTACAATAACATCAATTATAACATACTGGTATAGTATTACAATAACATCAATTATAACATACTGGTATAGTATTACAATAACATCAATTATAACATACTGGTATAGTGTTACAATAACATCAATTATAACATGATACTGGTACAAGTGTTACAATAACATCAATTATAACATACTGGTATAGTGTTACAATAACATCAATTATAACATACTGGTACAAGTGTTACAATAACATCAATTATAACATACTGGTATAGTATTACAATAACATCAATTATAACATACTGGTACAAGTATTACAATAACATCAATTATAACATACTGGTATAGTATTACAATAACATCAATTATAACATACTGGTATAGTATTACAATAACATCAATTATAACATACTGGTATAGTATTACAATAACATCAATTATAACATACTGGTATAGTATTACAATAACATCAATTATAACATACTGGTATAGTATTACAATAACATCAATTATAACATACTGGTATAGTATTACAATAACATCAATTATAACATACTGGTATAGTATTACAATAACATCAATTATAACATACTGGTATAGTATTACAATAACATCAATTATAACATACTGGTACAAGTGTTACAATAACATCAATTATAACATACTGGTATAGTGTTACAATAACATCAATTATACATACTGGTATAGTATTACAATAACATCAATTATAACATACTGGTATAGTATTACAATAACATCATTATAACATACTGGTATAGTGTTACAATAACATCAATTATAACATACTGGTATAGTATTACAATAACATCAATTATAACATACTGGTATAGTGTTACAATAACATCAATTATAACATACTGGTATATATTACAATAACATCAATTATAACATACTGGTATAGTGTTACAATAACATCAATTATAACATACTGGTATAGTATTACAATAACATCAATTATAACATACTGGTATAGTATTACAATAACATCAATTATAACATACTGGTATAGTGTTACAATAACATCAATATAACACTGTATAGTATTACAATAACATCAATTATAACTACTGGTATAGTGTTACAATAACATCAATTATAACATACTGGTATAGTATTACAATAACATCAATTATAACATACTGGTATAGTATTACAATAACATCAATTATAACATACTGGTATAGTATTACAATAACATCAATTATAACATACTGGTATAGTATTACAATAACATCAATTATAACATACTGGTATAGTATTACAATAACATCAATTATAACATACTGGTATAGTGTTACAATAACATCAATTATAACATACTGGTATAATGTTACAATAACATCAATTATAACATACTGGTATAATGTTACAATAACATCAATTATAACATACTGGTATAATGTTACAATAACATCAATTATAACATACTGGTATAATGTTACAATAACATCAATTATAACATACTGGTATAGTGTTACAATAACATCAATTATAACATACTGGTATAGTATTACAATAACATCAATTATAACATACTGGTATAGTATTACAATAACATCAATTATAACATACTGGTATAGTGTTACAATAACATCAATTATAACATACTGGTATAGTATTACAATAACATCAATTATAACATACTGGTACAAGTGTTACAATAACATCAATTATAACATACTGGTATAGTGTTACAATAACATCAATTATAACATACTGGTATAGTATTACAATAACATCAATTATAACATACTGGTATAGTTTATAGCTTACAAACCAATTGATTGACAGCATCATCGTATACAAACTTTATGGCTTACACAATTGTTGATATCAATCAACCTGCTGCTACATAGTTCTAAACATGCAATTATTTGCTTATAGCTTATAATTTTACGAAATGGAAGCAACAATTGATTTCAATTAAAAAGCTTACATTCCTTACTAAGTTTGCAAATGTAAGTATTCTATTAATATAACCTAATATATCATCTAGAGAAGGGCTGCTAAAACTGCCGATCGTTCGGTACTGGACAAATTATATAACATAAAATTGTTTAATAATATTGGTTGATAAAATGTTCAATATGTTGATAAATCGGCCATAAAAACGGTCACAATATGTTGAAAGAGTAGTACCAATCCACTATAAATGAAGTTTCTATATAACAGTATCCGGCTAATTTGTCTAGGAAACGATTAAAACAGCAAACTGTAGCACGTGTAGCAACCCGGTGTATTATAAACAACCAATTAAATGTACAATTAACCAATCAGTCAGTGGGTGTTTGTCCATTACTGCATCTTATAGTCCAGATTAGACTATACATGTATGTTCGAGAATCAATCTAAATATATGAGCATCTTTGTCTACTCGGTATTTCAATGAAACCTACAAATTTACATTAGCATGCGTGTTTTTCATGGGATTCTCTCTGCTGGAGTGAAATATATTATTATTTCATAATTGACAATGTGTAACTGGATTAAACATCAATTCATTCTTCCTGAAAGCACTAACGGTGACTATATGCAACATGGGTACGAGTTATACAACTATATGTATGGTAGTACGAGTTATACAACTATATGTATGGTAGTATGAGTTATACAACTATATGTATGGTAGTACGAGTTATACAACTATATGTATGGTAGTACGAGTTATACAACTATATGTATGGTAGTACGAGTTATACAACTATATGTATGGTAGTATGAGTTATACAACTGTATGTATGGTAGTACGAGTTATACAACTATATGTATGGTAGTACGAGTTATACAACTATATGTATGGTGGTACGAGTTATACAACTATATGTATGGTAGTACGAGTTATACAACTATATGTATGGTGGTACGAGTTATACAACTATATGTATGGTAGTACGAGTTATACAACTATATGTGTGGTGGTACGAGTTATACAACTATATGTATGGTGGTACGAGTTATACAACTATATGTATGGTGGTACGAGTTATACAACTATATGTATGGTGTGTACTAGTTATACAACTATATGTATGGTTTGTACTAGTTATACAACTATATGCAATGTGGTACGAGTTATACAACTATATGTATGGTGGTATGAATCATACAACTATATGTATGGTGGTACGAGTTATACAACTATATGTATGGTAGTACGAGTTATACAACTATATGTATGGTAGTACAAGTTATACAACTATATGTATGGTGGTACGAGTTATACAATTAAAATGTTCATACAGAAAACATTGTCCAATAATGGAGATGCTGAAGGAATCCGTGTTTCTGTGCTATAAGTGAAATTTTGGTAGTATTTTCATAAGGAAAGGTGCATTTACCGAAACATAAATGTGGTGTCGTGATTTGACCGATTTGGTTTTGACAATTTTAGCAGCCCTGAAAAAGCGTACCTGTGCATAAAAACGGAATAGCTATTGACACTAATTGCAGATTCTCAGCCAGTTGGAGACAATGCGTCACCGATGTGTGAAGTTCTAGAAGTTGTTGCATCATCTTTTTTGGATAAAATTTTATAGGACAGTGAACATGCAAGATATTCTTGAATTTCAGACGTCCAGGTCCTGTTTCTCTGCATTCAGTGAGATGTAGATACCCGTTGTGCTTTATACTAGCCTTGCATTCTGCAACATATCTCTTCCCTGCCTTATTTGCGATGTCTCTAGCGACTCCCAATTCACAGTTAATTGTTTCATTTACAGCTGACACTACACAATCAACATTTGTTGTAGTGATATCTTGGCAACAAACTGTAACTTTCAATGTTTTGAACTCAAAGACTGACAATCCTAGTGAAAATGGCATTCCTGTTATTGGTTCTTTCTTCGTCATTTTCTTTAACCAACTTTCAATGTCATCCCCCACCTGATTGACAAGTTTTGATTCCAAACCTACAATACTGATAGCATTTTCCTCCTCAATCTCTTCCAGCATTACACCATTTGGTAATTTTTTCTCATTCTTGGCAACAACATCTGACAGTGTTATTTCGGATAAAACAGTTATCTTTCTTACAACTGCATTCCTACTTTTCTCTATTAAAGCTTCAATAGTCAATGCAACTTCTTTCTTGATTTCAGGAGCACATTCAACATTAATCATGCCTTCGCATAGTGCAAATCTATTCAGTTTTGTCATCGCTGAAAGATTCTTGATGTCATCGGGGAAGATGCTGTAGATACGCCTCTTATCTTCAGCTGAAATTGGTACAGATAAACTGACAAACGATTCGGTTAGGAAATGATCTTCTTGAAACTCCATCTGGTCATTCTTAGACTTTCCATGATCAATCTCTGGCAGAGCTGGAAATTTGTTCTCCAGATAATGTTCCATGTTCAGAATGTTGTCAAACAATCCTCTGATGATCACCGGATTATCGTTATTTGTATCTACAACTTCAATATCAAATGCCATTGACACAGCATTCTTCCAAATGTTATAGAAACTTGCTGATTCATTCATCAGGTGCTTTATGATGCCTGGATTCAACTCAGCTCTCACTTCTTCCGACTTTGAGCACTAAAATATATTTTAAGCAAGAATAAAAGAGTTTTGTGTGTAGTGGAATATAACATGAAGACTTGGTGGATTGACTGACTGATACAGTACACAAATTCTCATGTTGGATTGACTGACAGAAACAGTACACAAATTCTCATGTTGGATTGACTGACAGAAACAGTACACACATTCTCATGTTGGATTGACTGACAGAAACAGTACACAAATTCTCATGTTGGATTGACTGACAGAAACAGTACACAAATTCTCATGTTGGATTGACTGACAGAAACAGTACACACATTCTCATGTTGGATTGACTGACAGAAACAGTACACAAATTCTCATGTTGGATTGACTGACAGAAACAGTACACACATTCTCATGTTGGATTGACTGACAGAAACAGTACACACATTCTCATGTTGTTTGGATTGACTGACAGAAACAGTACACACATTCTCATGTTGTTTGGATTGACTGACAGAAACAGTACACACATTCTCATGTTGGATTGACTGACAGAAACAATACACAAATTCTCATGTTGGATTGACTGACAGAAACAGTACACACATTCTCATGTTGTTTGCATCGTTCAGAGTAGTGCATATCAATAGACTTAACCCTTTCCTTCATAGAGATTTAGGTTAATATACTATTATATCTCCACATACAAACAACGGCCATTTAGCTATCATGCAGTGGATAAGTAGTCGCCATATCTATCCCACCTCCATAGATATTACTGGGACTACATGAGATTCTGGCATTATTATGAGCATTGGGTTGGCTACTACATTGTATGTCATATTTGTAATGGCATCAAGAGCACAGGGATTCGGCACGTTTGTGGGTACTAGTATATATATTTAAGTACAGGGATTCTACTCTGTGGGATGTCAGATTTCGCATCGATCAGTAAAATGGCCCTATCTGAAACAATTTTGTACAAAGCTGTCCAAATATAACGCCTATCCCGAGTCTTTATATTGTTCTTCAAATAAAACACAACTTTAAGCTGCATGCATATATACTTTGCAAACAATTGCCACAAACATTGGCCATAGCAGGTCACATTTCCATACTAGGACACGGGTTCTGTCAGCAACAACAAAAAATCTTTGACGGGAGAGTTTTAACTGTGAATAACATTATCAATAAAATGTGTTTCCACTAACGTGTAGATTTATTCGGCAAAAATGTACGTCAAAAAGAGATTTCGTAGCATTTTCAATTTGTTTTGAAAATTTCTAAAGCGGCGCAATTCGCGTTGAAACGAGTGTTCTGATTGGATTATGATTATTCTTCATATATAAAAAAACATCTTGTTACATTCTAATTATATATGTCACCAATACTTCAGTATGCAGCTGCATACAGCTATAATATATGTCACCAATACTTCAGTATGCAGCTGCATACAGCTATAATATATGTCACCAATACTTCAGTATGCAGCTGCATACAGCTATAATATATGTCACCAATACTTCAGTATGCAGCTGCATACAGCTATAATATGTCACCAATACTTCAGTATACAGCTGCAAACAGCTATATATGTCACCAATACTTCAGTATGCAGCTGCATACAGCTATAATATATGTCACCAATACTTCAGTATGCAGCTATAAACAGCTATAATATGTCACCAATACTTCAGTATGCAGCTATAAACAGCTATAATATATGTCACCAATACTTCAGTATGCAGCTGCATACCACTATATATGTCACCAATACTTCAGTATACAGCTGCAAACAGCTATAATATATGTCACCAATACTTCAGTATACAGCTGCATACAGCTATAATATATGTCACCAATACTTCAGTATGCAGCTATAAACAGCTATAATATATGTCACCAATACTTCAGTATGCAGCTGCATGCAGCTATAATATGTCACCAATACTTCAGTATACAGCTGCATACAGCTATAATATATGTCACCAATACTTCAGTATGCAGCTGCATACAGCTATAATATGTCACCAATACTTCAGTATGCTGCTGCATACAGCTATATATATCACCAATACTTCAGTATGCTGCTGCATACAGCTATATATGTCACCAATACTTCAGTATGCAGCAGCATACAGCTATATATGTCACCAATACTTCAGTATGCAGCAGCATACAGCTATATATGTCACCAATACTTCAGTATGCAGCAGCATACAGCTATATATGTCACCAATACTTCAGTATGCAGCAGCATACAGCTATATATGTCACCAATACTTCAGTATGCTGCTGCATACAGCTATATATGTCACCAATACTTCAGTATGCTGCTGCATACAGCTATATATGTCACCAATACTTCAGTATGCAGCAGCATACAGCTATATATGTCACCAATACATCAGTATGCAGCAGCATACAGCTATATATGTCACCAATACTTCAGTATGCTGCTGCATACAGCTATATATGTCACCAATACTTCAGTATGCAGCAGCATACAGCTATAATATATGTCACCAATACTTCAGTATGCAGCTGCATACAGCTATAATATGTCACCAATACTTCAGTATACAGCTGCAAACAGCTATATATGTCACCAATACTTCAGTATGCAGCAGCATACAGCTATATATGTCACCAATACTTCAGTATGCAGCAGCATACAGCTATATATGTCACCAATACTTCAGTATGCAGCAGCATACAGCTATATATGTCACCAATACTTCAGTATGCAGCAGCATACAGCTATATATGTCACCAATACTTCAGTATGCAGCAGCATACAGCTATATATGTCACCAATACTTCAGTATGCAGCAGCATACAGCTATATATGTCACCAATACTTCAGTATGCAGCAGCATACAGCTATATATGTCACCAATACATCAGTATGCAGCAGCATACAGCTATATATGTCACCAATACTTCAGTATGCAGCTGCATACAGCTATAATATGTCACCAATACTTCAGTATACAGCTGCAAACAGCTATATATGTCACCAATACTTCAGTATGCAGCAGCATACAGCTATATATGTCACCAATACTTCAGTATGCAGCTGCATACAGCTATAATATGTCACCAATACTTCAGTATGCAGCTGCATACAGCTATATATGTCACCAATACTTCAGTATGCAGCAGCATACAGCTATATATGTCACCAATACTTCAGTATGCAGCTGCATACAGCTATAATATATGTCACCAATACTTCAGTATGCAGCTGCATACAGCTATAATATTGTCACCAATACTTCAGTATGCAGCTGCATACAGCTATATATGTCACCAATACTTCAGTATGCAGCTGCATACAGCTATAATATATGTCACCAATACTTCAGTATGCAGCTGCATACAGCTATAATATATGTCACCAATACTTCAGTATGCAGCTGCATACAGCTATAATATATGTCACCAATACTTCAGTATGCAGCTGCATACAGCTATAATATATGTCACCAATACTTCAGTATGCAGCAGCATACAGCTATAATATATGTCACCAATACTTCAGTATGCAGCTGCATACAGCTATAATATGTCACCAATACTTCAGTATACAGCTGCAAACAGCTATATATGTCACCAATACTTCAGTATGCAGCTGCATACAGCTATAATATATGTCACCAATACTTCAGTATGCAGCTGCATACAGCTATAATATATGTCACCAATACTTCAGTATGCAGCTGCATACAGCTATAATATGTCACCAATACTTCAGTATGCAGCTGCATACAGCTATATATGTCACCAATACTTCAGTATGCAGCTGCATACAGCTATAATATGTCACCAATACTTCAGTATACAGCTGCAAACAGCTATATATGTCACCAATACTTCAGTATGCAGCTGCATACAGCTATAATATATGTCACCAATACTTCAGTATGCAGCTGCATACAGCTATAATATGTCACCAATACTTCAGTATACAGCTGCAAACAGCTATATATGTCACCAATACTTCAGTATGCAGCTGCATACAGCTATAATATATGTCACCAATACTTCAGTATGCAGCTGCATACAGCTATAATATGTCACCAATACTTCAGTATACAGCTGCAAACAGCTATATATGTCACCAATACTTCAGTATGCAGCTGCATACAGCTATATATGTCACCAATACTTCAGTATGCAGCTGCATACAGCTATAATATATGTCACCAATACTTCAGTATGCAGCTATAAACAGCTATAATATATGTCACCAATACTTCAGTATGCAGCTGCATACAGCTATATATGTCACCAATACTTCAGTATACAGCTGCAAACAGCTATAATATATGTCACCAATACTTCAGTATACAGCTGCATACAGCTATAATATATGTCACCAATACTTCAGTATACGGCTGCAAACAGCTATAATATGTCACCAATACTTCAGTATGCAGCTGCATACAGCTATAATATATGTCACCAATACTTCAGTATACAGCTGCAAACAGCTATATATGTCACCAATACTTCAGTATACAGCTGCAAACAGCTATAATATATGTCACCAATACTTCAGTATGCAGCTATAAACAGCTATAATATATGTCACCAATACTTCAGTATGCAGCTGCATGCAGCTATAATATGTCACCAATACTTCAGTATACAGCTGCAAACAGCTATAATATATGTCACCAATACTTCAGTATGCAGCTATAAACAGCTATAATATATGTCACCAATACTTCAGTATGCTGCTGCATACAGCTATATATGTCACCAATACTTCAGTATGCAGCAGCATAAAGCTATATATGTCACCAATACTTCAGTATACAGCTGCAAACAGCTATAATATATGTCACCAATACTTCAGTATGCAGCTGCATACAGCTATAATATGTCACCAATACTTCAGTATACAGCTGCAAACAGCTATATATGTCACCAATACTTCAGTATGCAGCTGCATACAGCTATAATATATGTCACCAATACTTCAGTATGCAGCTATAAACAGCTATAATATATGTCACCAATACTTCAGTATGCAGCTATAAACAGCTATAATATATGTCACCAATACTTCAGTATGCAGCTGCATACAGCTATAATATATGTCACCAATACTTCAGTATGCAGCAGCATACAGCTATATATGTCACCAATACTTCAGTATACAGCTGCAAACAGCTATAATATATGTCACCAATACTTCAGTATGCAGCTATAAACAGCTATAATATATGTCACCAATACTTCAGTATGCTGCTGCATACAGCTATATATGTCACCAATACTTCAGTATGCAGCAGCATACAGCTATATATATGTCACCAATACTTCAGTATGCAGCAGCATACAGCTATATATGTCACCAATACTTCAGTATGCTGCTGCATACAGCTATATATGTCACCAATACTTCAGTATGCTGCTGCATACAGCTATATATGTCACCAATACTTCAGTATGCAGCAGCATAAAGCTATATATGTCACCAATACATCAGTATGCAGCAGCATACAGCTATATATGTCACCAATACTTCAGTATGCAGCTGCATACAGCTATAATATATGTCACCAATACTTCAGTATACAGCTGCAAACAGCTATAATATATGTCACCAATACTTCAGTATGCAGCTGCATACAGCTATAATATATGTCACCAATACTTCAGTATGCAGCTGCATACAGCTATAATATGTCACCAATACTTCAGTATACAGCTGCAAACAGCTATATATGTCACCAATACTTCAGTATGCAGCTGCATACAGCTATAATATATGTCACCAATACTTCAGTATGCAGCTATAAACAGCTATAATATATGTCACCAATACTTCAGTATGCAGCTATAAACAGCTATAATATATGTCACCAATACTTCAGTATGCAGCTGCATACAGCTATATATGTCACCAATACTTCAGTATACAGCTGCAAACAGCTATAATATATGTCACCAATACTTCAGTATGCAGCTGCATACAGCTATAATATATGTCACCAATACTTCAGTATGCAGCAGCATACAGCTATATATGTCACCAATACTTCAGTATGCAGCAGCATACAGCTATATATGTCACCAATACTTCAGTATACAGCTGCAAACAGCTATAATATATGTCACCAATACTTCAGTATGCTGCTGCATACAGCTATATATGTCACCAATACTTCAGTATGCTGCTGCATACAGCTATATATGTCACCAATACTTCAGTATGCAGCAGCATACAGCTATATATGTCACCAATACATCAGTATGCAGCAGCATACAGCTATATATGTCACCAATACTTCAGTATACAGCTGCAAACAGCTATAATATATGTCACCAATACTTCAGTATGCAGCTGCATACAGCTATATATGTCACCAATACTTCAGTATGCAGCAGCATACAGCTATATATGTCACCAATACTTCAGTATACAGCTGCAAACAGCTATAATATATGTCACCAATACTTCAGTATGCAGCTATAAACAGCTATAATATATGTCACCAATACTTCAGTATGCAGCTGCATGCAGCTATATTATGTCACCAATACTTCAGTATACAGCTGCATACAGCTATAATATATGTCACCAATACTTCAGTATGCAGCTGCATACAGCTATAATATGTCACCAATACTTCAGTATGCTGCTGCATACAGCTATATATGTCACCAATACTTCAGTATGCTGCTGCATACAGCTATATATGTCACCAATACTTCAGTATGCAGCTGCATACAGCTATAATATATGTCACCAATACTTCAGTATGCAGCTGCATACAGCTATAATATATGTCACCAATACTTCAGTATGCAGCTGCATACAGCTATATATGTCACCAATACTTCAGTATGCAGCTGCATACAGCTATATATGTCACCAATACTTCAGTATGCAGCTGCATACAGCTATATATGTCACCAATACTTCAGTATGCAGCTGCATACAGCTATATATGTCACCAATACTTCAGTATGCAGCTGCATACAGCTATATATGTCACCAATACTTCAGTATGCAGCTGCATACAGCTATATATGTCACCAATACTTCAGTATGCAGCTGCATACAGCTATATATGTCACCAATACTTCAGTATGCAGCTGCATACAGCTATATATGTCACCAATACTTCAGTATGCAGCTGCATACAGCTATAATATATGTCACCAATACTTCAGTATGCAGCTGCATACAGCTATAATATATGTCACCAATACTTCAGTATGCAGCTGCATACAGCTATAATATGTCACCAATACTTCAGTATACAGCTGCAAACAGCTATATATGTCACCAATACTTCAGTATGCAGCTGCATACAGCTATATATATGTCACCAATACTTCAGTATGCAGCTATAAACAGCTATAATATATGTCACCAATACTTCAGTATGCAGCTGCATGCAGCTATAATATGTCACCAATACTTCAGTATACAGCTGCATACAGCTATAATATATGTCACCAATACTTCAGTATACAGCTGCAAACAGCTATATATGTCACCAATACTTCAGTATGCAGCAGCATACAGCTATATATGTCACCAATACTTCAGTATACAGCTGCAAACAGCTATAATATATG
The DNA here is from genome assembly GCA_014843695.1 of Archivesica marissinica. Lineage (NCBI taxonomy): Eukaryota > Metazoa > Mollusca > Bivalvia > Venerida > Vesicomyidae > Archivesica > Archivesica marissinica. The sequence goes on from CM026393.1 coordinate 1,539,299, forward strand.
TCACCAATACTTCAGTATGCAGCTATAAACAGCTATAATATATGTCACCAATACTTCAGTATGCAGCTGCATACAGCTATATATGTCACCAATACTTCAGTATGCAGCTGCATACAGCTATATATGTCACCAATACTTCAGTATGCAGCTGCATACAGCTATATATGTCACCAATACTTCAGTATGCAGCTGCATACAGCTATATATGTCACCAATACTTCAGTATGCAGCTGCATACAGCTATATATGTCACCAATACTTCAGTATGCAGCTGCATACAGCTATATATGTCACCAATACTTCAGTATGCAGCAGCATACAGCTATATATGTCACCAATACTTCAGTATGCAGCTGCATACAGCTATATATGTCACCAATACTTCAGTATGCAGCTGCATACAGCTATAATATATGTCACCAATACTTCAGTATGCAGCTGCATACAGCTATATATGTCACCAATACTTCAGTATGCAGCTGCATACAGCTATATATGTCACCAATACTTCAGTATGCAGCTGCATACAGCTATATATGTCACCAATACTTCAGTATGCAGCTGCATACAGCTATATATGTCACCAATACTTCAGTATGCAGCTGCATACAGCTATATATGTCACCAATACTTCAGTATGCAGCTGCATACAGCTATAATATATGTCACCAATACTTCAGTATGCAGCTGCATACAGCTATAATATATGTCACCAATACTTCAGTATGCAGCTGCATACAGCTATAATATGTCACCAATACTTCAGTATACAGCTGCAAACAGCTATATATGTCACCAATACTTCAGTATGCAGCTGCATACAGCTATAATATATGTCACCAATACTTCAGTATGCAGCTATAAACAGCTATAATATATGTCACCAATACTTCAGTATGCAGCTGCATACAGCTATAATATGTCACCAATACTTCAGTATACAGCTGCATACAGCTATAATATATGTCACCAATACTTCAGTATACAGCTGCAAACAGCTATAATATGTCACCAATACTTCAGTATGCAGCTGCATACAGCTATAATATATGTCACCAATACTTCAGTATGCAGCAGCATACAGCTATATATGTCACCAATACTTCAGTATACAGCTGCAAACAGCTATAATATATGTCACCAATACTTCAGTATGCAGCTATAAACAGCTATAATATATGTCACCAATACTTCAGTATGCAGCTGCATGCAGCTATAATATGTCACCAATACTTCAGTATACAGCTGCATACAGCTATAATATATGTCACCAATACTTCAGTATGCAGCTGCATACAGCTATAATATGTCACCAATACTTCAGTATGCTGCTGCATACAGCTATATATGTCACCAATACTTCAGTATGCTGCTGCATACAGCTATAATATATGTCACCAATACTTCAGTATGCTGCTGCATACAGCTATATATGTCACCAATACTTCAGTATGCAGCTGCATACAGCTATATATGTCACCAATACATCAGTATGCAGCAGCATACAGCTATATATGTCACCAATACTTCAGTATGCAGCTGCATACAGCTATAATATATGTCACCAATACTTCAGTATGCAGCTGCATACAGCTATAATATATGTCACCAATACTTCAGTATGCAGCTGCATACAGCTATAATATGTCACCAATACTTCAGTATACAGCTGCAAACAGCTATATATGTCACCAATACTTCAGTATGCAGCTGCATACAGCTATAATATATGTCACCAATACTTCAGTATGCAGCTGCAAACAGCTATAATATATGTCACCAATACTTCAGTATGCAGCTATAAACAGCTATAATATATGTCACCAATACTTCAGTATGCAGCTGCATACAGCTATATATGTCACCAATACTTCAGTATACAGCTGCAAACAGCTATAATATATGTCACCAATACTTCAGTATACAGCTGCATACAGCTATAATATATGTCACCAATACTTCAGTATACAGCTGCAAACAGCTATAATATGTCACCAATACTTCAGTATGCAGCTGCATACAGCTATAATATGTCACCAATACTTCAGTATGCAGCAGCATACAGCTATATATGTCACCAATACTTCAGTATACAGCTGCAAACAGCTATAATATATGTCACCAATACTTCAGTATACAGCTGCAAACAGCTATAATATATGTCACCAATACTTCAGTATACAGCTGCAAACAGCTATAATATATGTCACCAATACTTCAGTATACAGCTGCAAACAGCTATAATATATGTCACCAATACTTCAGTATGCAGCTATAAACAGCTATAATATATGTCACCAATACTTCAGTATGCAGCTGCATGCAGCTATAATATGTCACCAATACTTCAGTATACAGCTGCATACAGCTATAATATGTCACCAATACTTCAGTATGCAGCTGCATACAGCTATAATATGTCACCAATACTTCAGTATGCTGCTGCATACAGCTATATATGTCACCAATACTTCAGTATGCTGCTGCATACAGCTATATATGTCACCAATACTTCAGTATGCAGCAGCATACAGCTATATATGTCACCAATACTTCAGTATGCAGCTGCATACAGCTATATATGTCACCAATACTTCAGTATGCAGCAGCATACAGCTATATATGTCACCAATACTTCAGTATGCTGCTGCATACAGCTATATATGTCACCAATACTTCAGTATGCTGCTGCATACAGCTATATATGTCACCAATACTTCAGTATGCAGCAGCATACAGCTATATATGTCACCAATACATCAGTATGCAGCAGCATACAGCTATATATGTCACCAATACTTCAGTATGCAGCTGCATACAGCTATATATGTCACTGTTACTTCAGTATGCAGCTGCATACAGCTATATATGTCACCATTACTTCAGTATACAGCTGCATACAGCTATATATGTCACCGCTACTTCAATATGCAGCTGCATACAGCTATATATGTCACTGTTACTTCAGTATGCAGCTGCATACAGCTATATATGTCACTGTTACTTCAGTATACAGCTGCATACAGCTATAAATGTCACTGTTACTTCAGTATGCAGCTGCATACATCTATATATGTCACTGTTACTTCAGTATGCAGCTGCATACAGCTATATATGTCACCGTTACTTCAGTATGCAGCTGCATACAGCTATATATGTCACCGTTACTTCAGTATGCAGCTGCATACAGCTATATATGTCACTGTTACTTCAGTATGCAGCTACAAACAGCTATAATATATGTTACCAATACTTCAGTATACAGCTATATCTGTCATCAATACTTCAGTATACAGCAGCATGCAGCTATAATATATGTCACCACTGCTTCAGTATACAGCTGCATACAGCTATATCTGTCATCAATACCTCAGTATACAGCTACATACAGCTATAATATATGTCACTGTTACTTCAGTATATAGCTGCATACAGCTATAATATATGTCATCAATACTTCAGTATACAGCTGCATACAGCTATAATATATGTCACCAATACTTCAGTATACAGCTGCATACAGCTATAGATGTCACCAATACTTCAGTATGCAGCTGCATACAGCTATAATATATGTCACCAATACTTCAGTATACAGCTGCATACAGCTATAATATATGTCACCGTTACTTCAGTATGCAGCTGCATACAGCTATATATGTCACTGTTACTTCAGTATACAGCTGCATACAGCTATATATGTCACCGTTACTTCAGTATGCAGCTGCATACAGCTATATATGTCACTGTTACTTCAGTATACAGCTGCATACAGCTATATATGTCACTGTTACTTCAGTATGCAGCTGCATACAGCTATATATGTCACTGTTACTTCAGTATACAGCTGCATACAGCTATAAGTATATGAAGTGCTTTCAACATCACATATATTGTTGACATGTGTATTACTCACTGTTATATTTCTTCTGGTGACCTACTTGCTTGAAATCCAAGGCATTAGGAACACATTTAGCAAAAGTAACTTTGAACGGCAAATAAGATTGAATTCTGCTCGTAATGTGAATATGGTTATACCACAGTTTGTGACATAATAAATGATTATCAGTATATCTGAAAAATATGACCGAAAACCCATCTTCAGATTACTACAGATTAAATCTGATTGAATTCCAATGTATAGCATTATTAAATATAAACTATAAGGAACTCTCTGAAAGAAGAAATATATTTATATAAATATGTGACCATACCATATCTGAGACTGTAGTGCCATGTAGTTGTGAGGTCAGTTCCTTAATATCTTGCTTTGCTTTTTCCAACTGACTTCTGTCACCACCAGCAAGCATTACATTCACAAACCTGTTTGCTCTCAGGAAGTTGTGTTTTGTCCACTGTAGTGTTGGTTCTGTGAAAGAAACAGAATGCATACATATTCATTGTATTCATCATTTTCTAGCATTATATACTAAAATAGTACATAATTTCATAACAGGGCGTTACATATGAGCACATATTACTTTCCAGAAGAAAACCAAACTAAACGTTCATGAAATAGGCTGATCTACGATGATGCAATTGACCTACGATGTATGGACACACCCTCCCCTAACCCATGGACAAACTGGTTCTTAGTGTACCTCCTCCATGGGCCATGGTATGGACACACCCTCCCCCAACCCATGGACAAACTGGTTCATAGTGTACCTCCTCCATGGGCCATGGTATGGACACACCCTCCCCCAACCCATGAACAAACTGGTTCTTAGTGTACCTCCTCCATGGGCCAGGGTATGGACACACCCTCCCCCAACCCATGAACAAACTGGTTCTTAGTGTACCTCCTCCATGGGCCAGGGTATGGACACACCCTCCCCCAACCCATGAACAAACTGGTTCTTAGTGTACCTCCTCCATGGGCCAGGGTATGGACAGGGTATGGACACACCCTCCCCCAACCCATGAACAAACTGGTTCTTAGTGTACCTCCTCCATGGGCCTGGGTATGGACACACCCTCCACCAACCCATGGACACACTGGTTCTTAGTGTACCTCCTCCATGAGCCAGGGTATGGACACACCCTCCCCCAACCCATGGACACACTGGTTCTTAGTGTACCTCCTCCATGGGCCATGGTATGGACACCCCTCCCCCAACCCATGGACAAACTGGTTCATAGTGTACCTCCTCCATGTGCCAGGGTATGGACAGGGTATGGACACACCCTCCCCCAACCCATGGACAAACTGGTTCTTAGTGTACCTCCTCCATGGGCCAGGGTATGGACACACCCTCCCCCAACCCATGGACACACTGGTTCTTAGTGTACCTCCTCCATGGGCCAGGGTATGGACACACCCTCCCCCAACCCATGAACAAACTGGTTCTTAGTGTACCTCCTCCATGGGCCAGGGTATGGACACACCCTCCCCCAACACATGGACAAACTGGTTCTTAGTGTACCTCCTCCATGGGCCATGGTATGGACACACCCTCCCCTAACACATGGACAAACTGGTTCTGAGTGTACCTCCTCCATGGGCCATGGTATGGACACACCCTCCCCTAACACATGTACAAACTGGTTCTGAGTGTACCTCCTCCATGGGCCATGGTATGGACACACCCTCCCCTAACACATGGACAAACTGGTTCTGAGTGTACCTCCTCCATGGGCCATGGTATGGACACACCCTCCCCTAACACATGGACAAACTGGTTCTGAGTGTACCTCCTCCATGGGCCATGGTATGGACACACCCTCCCCTAACACATGGACAAACTGGTTCTGAGTGTACCTCCTCCATGGGCCATGGTATGGACAGGGTATGGACACACCCTCCCCCAACACATGGACAAACTGGTTCTGAGTGTACCTCCTCCATGGGCCATGGTATGGACACACCCTCCCCCAACCTATGAACAAACTGGTTCTTAGTGTACCTCCTCCATGGGCCAGGGTATAGAAGGGCTTTACCAGAAAAGATGCCACTGGACAAACAGGTTTTGAAAATATCTCCACTTGACAAACATGGTTCTGAAAATGGCCACCCAACCTCTGGACAAACAGATTCAACTTATAAATGTAAACAAATTTGACTAAGTGATTTGTTTACGGAATGTATATAATAAATTGTACAAAATTAAATGTGGTTGTAAGGATACTACTGACAAACAGATGGGAACATTGTTCTGACAAAACATGAAATTTCCATTTGATTTTGTAAGTGTTCATAATGTACCTACTGAGTTAAATGTTGTGTTGTCGTAGAGTATAAAGTGGGGCACAAATGAAGAAACACACAAGCTTTGGAGAAAACAATCCACATTAGATATGTACTTACTGGTCAACTAAAACAATCCAGCATTGGATATGTACTTACTGGTCAAATAAAACCATCCAGCATTGGATATGTACTTACTGGTCAAATAAAACCATCCAGCATTGGATATGTACTTACTGGTCAAATAAAACCATTCAGCATTGGATATGTACTTACTGGTCAAATAAAACCATCCAGCATTGGATATGTACTTACTGGTCAAATAAAACCATCCAGCATTGGATATGTACTTACTGGTCAAATAAAACCATCCAGCATTGGATATATGTACTTACTGGTAGAATATAATAATCTGGCATTGGATATGTACATACTGGTAGAATACAACCATCCAGTAACTCCCTTTGGCTGTGTTAAAATGTCACCAATGGAAGGGAGAGCATGATCACTGGTCACAACTGTTACATTTCTCAGATACTTATATGTACGCATTGGGTATTGTTGAACAGCAAACTCGTTGACAGTCTCTTGAACAGTGCCAACAATGGTAGCTATCTGTTCGCTCTCCGCAAAACTGAACACTGAATACAAAGATATATATATGTGCAAACGTAACATATTTAGCAACAATGCTTAAAGTTATAAGCAGGTGGCAAACTGATATACAAACATTAATTGAGGGTCCAATACTGTGGATGTTATGCTGATTAGAAGCTACAGATGGATCTGTCGTCTAGTGGTTAACACGCTGGACTGGTAATCCAGGGATCGCAGGTTCGATCCCCCGTCTGACCATAATAAAATTAACAGTCTTTCAGATGGGACTTAAAACTGAGGTCGCGTGTCGGTGCTGTACACCGTGCACGTAAAAGAACCAGAGGAAACTCTGGAATGGGTCTCTGTCTGTATCATTGCACTATCCTCCACAAATCTAAAATGACTAATCTCTTCATGAGGTGTCACTCATATGGGCAACCGGTAGCGACGATAAATAAACCGTAAACGTAAAACACATTAGAAGCTATGTAATAAGAACCAGTTCTCATGGTAACCATCAACAGTTTCACACCAGAAGGTTAATGATGGTCCTGTTTTCTATATATCCACACGACGGGTATTTGAAATTCAAGACTGCAACACAAAGCATAGTATAATGTATTAAATGTATCACCCCAGAGATTAACCATCTTGCATTTTGACAGAAATGTACATTCACTATTCCCACTCTCCTGATCTCAGATGCAGAGTTTGATTGTTTCGTCTTTACAACCAAACTAAAGTTATCATTAAAAACACAGTATGTGTAAGTCGCTAAAAACATAGTTTCAATAAAAATAAAATTAGGATACATTCTACATCCGTTATGTCAAAGTCGGTTATGTCAAAGTCGGTTATGTCGAATTCTCCAGTTATCTCAAAGTCAGATAAAAGTCCCGTTTCAGACACTATCATTTTACATATAACTGCATATGCTTACGTTAAGTCAAACTTCGGTTATGTCGAAGTATTTTGTTCAGTCTGACGGAATTCGACATAACAGTTGTAGAATGTATCTGGTAAGAAATCTTCCACCATTTATTAGATAAATCCAGACTCAGAATACGCAGATACTCTACATGTAGATAATAGATTTGCATGTATTTATCAAGCGGAAATCGTGATAGCGCAGTGGATGCGCGTTCGCTTCAGGTGCGAAAAGTCCGGAGTTCGAGCCCCGCTGGAGCCGTTATGATTGTGCCCCTAGGTAATGCATTTCAATTCCACATTGCCTCTTCTCTCTCCGTCGTGGCGATGGATTCCATCAGGAATGAGGTCTCGAGAGTGATTAATATAAGTTGTAAGAACTTGTTTCGCAATCAAGCTAAAATAAATTTGTATAAACTAAGTACTGTTCCGAAGATGTATAATACAGTACTAACTACACGTAGTGTAATCCTATACTGGTGGGTAGCATCAGCTTCTTAATGTACACCGAAGATGTATAATACAGTACTAACTACACGTAGTGTAATCTTATACTGGCGGGTAGCATCAGCTTCTTAATGTACACCGAAGATGTATAATACAGTACTATCTACACGTAGTGTAATCTTATACTGGTGGGTAGCATCAGCTTCTTAATGTACACTGAAGATGTATAATACAGAACTAACTACACGTAGTGTAATCTTATACTGGTGGGTAGCATCAGCTTCTTAATGTACACCGAAGATGTATAATACAGTACTAACTACACGTAATCCTATACTGGTGGGTAGCATCAGCTTCTTAATGTACACCGAAGATGTATAATACAGTACTAACTACACGTAGTGTAATCTTATACTGGCGGGTAGCATCAGCTTCTTAATGTACACCTTTTAATGTAACATAAGCACTGAAGATAACAATAAAAACTTACGGTGACTGTGGTAGACATGGATGCTGGTTATTTTTCTACTTTCGCATATGTTAATGACCTCCTTTATTGCGTTAACGAGGCCGACTTTTGAATCATCACATGAAACAACAATCTTCCACAAAGACTGGTCTACATCGGTACCTCCAGTTTTCATGTCTGAGGACAATAACTGACATTAGGACAAGCAACACGCAAGAACAAAAGCAATGTAAAAATATGCAAATACAAATGGTTCAGATATAACACCTGAAAAGCAATGTAAAAATATGCAAATATAAATGGTTCCGATATAACACCTGAAAAGCAATGTAAAAATATGCAAATATAAATGGTTCAGATATAACACCTGAAAAGCAATGTAAAAATATGCAAATATAAATGGTTCAGATATAACACCTGAAAAGCAATGTAAAAATATGCAAATATAAATGGTTCCGATATAACACCTGAAAAGCAATGTAAAAATATGCAAATATAAATGGTTCAGATATAACACCTGAAAAGCAATGTAAAAATATGCAAATATAAATGGTTCAGATATAACACCTGAAAAGCAATGTAAAAATATGCAAATATAAATGGTTCAGATATAACACCTGAAAAGCAATGTAAAAATATGCAAATATAAATGGTTCAGATATAACACCTGAAAAGCAATGTAAAAATATGCAAATACAAATGGTTCATATATAACACCTGAAAAGACTTATGGTTTATTAATTAATGAATATAGAATGCACCCCTCCCAATAACGACTTTTATTAATCATTGAAATAAATCTACTTCTTTGTAAATATATATATATCCTGTGATTTGTACCTGTTCCCAATGCAATATCACACAACTAAGTTATAATCATTTTATCAAAGATAGTGAATTTGCATCGGAAACTTATGATAAAGCTTAAGATGAAATAAGAAAGGACATAGAGCACCTCGTAGTCCATGGCACAGTTGGATTGATGGACAGAGAGCACCTCGTAGTCCATGGCACAGTTGGATTGATGGACAGAGAGCACCTCGTAGTCCATGGCACAGTTGGATTGATGGACAGAGAGCACCTCGTAGTCCATGGCACAGTTGGATTGATGGACATAGAGCACCTCGTAGTCCATGGCACAGTTGGATTGATGGACATAGAGCACCTCGTAGTCCATGGCACAGTTGGATTGATGGACAGAGAGCACCTCGTAGTCCATGGCACAGTTGGATTGATGGACATAGAGCACCTCGTAGTCCATGGCACAGTTGGATTGATGGACAGAGAGCACCTCGTAGTCCATGGCACAGTTGGATTGATGGACATAGAGCACCTCGTAGTCCATGGCACAGTTGGATTGATGGACAGAGAGCACCTCGTAGTCCATGGCACAGTTGGATTGATGGACATAGAGCACCTCGTAGTCCATGGCACAGTTGGATTGATGGACAGAGAGCACCTCGTAGTCCATGGCACAGTTGGATTGATGGACATAGAGCACCTCGTAGTCCATGGCACAGTTGGATTGATGGACATAGAGCACCTCGTAGTCCATGGCACAGTTGGATTGATGGACAGAGAGCACCTCGTAGTCCATGGCACAGTTGGATTGATGGACAGAGAGCACCTCGTAGTCCATGGCACAGTTGGATTGATGGACATAGAGCACCTCGTAGTCCATGGCACAGTTTGGATTGATGGACATAGAGCACCTCGTAGTCCATGGCACAGTTGGATTGATGGACAGAGAGCACCTCGTAGTCCATGGCACAGTTGGATTGATGGACATAGAGCACCTCTTAGTCCATGGCACAGTTGGATTGATGGACAGAGAGCACCTCGTAGTCCATGGCACAGTTGGATTGATGGACATAGAGCACCTCGTAGTCCATGGCACAGTTTGATTGATGGACAGAGAGCACCTCGTAGTCCATGGCACAGTTGGATTGATGAACATAGAGCACCTTGTAGTCCAGGGCACAGTTGGATTGATGGACAGAGAGCACCTCGTAGTCCATGGCACAGTTGGATTGATGGACATAGAGCACCTCGTAGTCCAGGGCACAGTTGGATTGATGGACAGAGAGCACCTCGTAGTCCATGGCACAGTTGGATTGATGGACATGAGAGCACCTCGTAGTCCATGGCACAGTTGGATTGATGGACATGAGAGCAGCTCGTAGTCCATGGCACAGTTGGATTGATGGACATAGAGCACCTCGTAGTCCATGGCACAGTTGGATTGATGGACATGAGAGCACCTCGTAGTCCATGGCACAGTTGGATTGATGGACATGAGAGGTGTCACAGCAGCTTTCTATATCGCAACATACTACATATTAAAATGGCACGAAAGATAATATTGGCGGTTTGGTTGAATTATTATTCAGAGTTCTATCTATCTATCTTCCTTTTATGTCGAACCGCAAAGAATTTAAAAGTATAAGTAGTTAAAAGCATAATTTTAGAAAGTAGTGAAAATAAGTTGTGGTAAAAGTTTAAAAGCAGCTGCGCAGAATAACTAGGGACTGGTATGATCAATATGGCAAACTGCCATATTGAATTGCTCTATGGTAGGGAGATGGACAATGTCAGGAGGGAGATGGTTCCAAAGGTAGATTGTTCTTGGAAAAAAGGGAAACTTGTAGTAGTCTGTAGTTGCTGTAATTAACCTATAGCTTAAGGAATGGCAATGGCGAGCAGGACGGGAGAGGGGAACTAGGTAATTTTCAATGGGAATAGCAACAAGATCATTTTATACATAGGGATAACCTATTGTCAATACTGTCTGCGTAGATTTAGGGAATGTAGCATGTCTGTAACACTAGAGGTACGATAGAAGTCAGCCTTTATCCATCAGGCTGCTCTTTGCTGGACACCTTCAATTTGGTCTATCAATGTTTGGGTATGGGGCGACCAGATCTCGGAGCCATATTCAAGTTGGGGAAAATATGCTTACCATTTGTTGGTTCGAATTCAATGTCAACAAATTTTGCTGACGACAACACATCCTGTATGCTCTTTTTCATTGCAATGTTTCCTGACATCAACATGTTCTTTGATTTCAATTCCATAACGGCAATTGTAACATTGTCATCGTTGGCAATGAGGAATGGAAAATCTGAAGTATAAAGAAGAGGTATACATAATATTTATATTGGTAGCAAAGATAACAATTTTTATTTTGTTCAAGATTTTAATACCATTACATTACCAAAAAACAAATTACTGTGATGCAATGGTATCGTGTGTGTGTGCCGTCATGCTTTACAGTCGGTACATTACCGTGATGCACTGGTATCATGTGTGTGCAGTCACGCTTTACAGTCGGTACATTAGCAGGATGCACTGGTATCATGTGTGTGCCGTCAAGCTTTACAGTCGGTACATTAGCAGGATGCAATGGTATCGTGTGTGTGCAGTCAAGCTATACAGTCGGTACATTAGCGGGATGCACTGGTATCATGTGTGTGCCGTCAAGCTTTACAGTCGGTACATTTAGCAGGATGCACTGGTATCATGTGTTTGCAGTCAAGCTTTACAGTCGGTACATTAGCGGGATGCAATGGTATCATGTGTGTGCCGTCAAGCTTTACAGTCGGTACATTTAGCGGGATGCAATGGTATCGTATGTGTGCAGTCAAGCTTTACAGTCGGTACATCTAGCGGGATGCACTGGTATCATGTGTGTGCAGTCAAGCTTTACAGTCGGTACATTTAGCGGGATGCACTGGTATCGTGTGTGTGCAGTCAAGCTTTACAGTCGGTACATTAGTGGGATGCACTGGTATCGTGTGTGTGCAGTCAAGCTTTACAGTCGGTACAATAGTGGGATGCAATGGTATCATGTGTGTGCCGTCAAGCTTTACAGTCGGTACATTAGCGGGATGCAATGGTATCATGTGTGTGCCGTCAAGCTTTACAGTCGGTACATTAGCGGGATGCAATGGTATCGTGTGTGTGCAGTCAAGCTTTACAGTCGGTACATTAGCGGGATGCATCATGTGTGTGCAGTCAAGCTTTACAGTCGGTACATTTAGCGGGATGCAATGGTATCGTATGTGTGCAGTCAAGCTTTACAGTCGGTACATCTAGCGGGATGCACTGGTATCATGTGTGTGCAGTCAAGCTTTACAGTCGGTACATTTAGTGGGATGCACTGGTATCATGTGTGTGCAGTCAAGCTTTACAGTCGGTACATTAGTAGGATGCACTGGTATCGTGTGTGTGCAGTCAAGTTTTACAGTCGGTACATTTTGCGGGATGCAATGGTATCGTGTGTGTGCCGTCAAGCTTTACAGTCGGTACATTTAGCGGGATGCACTGGTATCGTGTGTGTGCAGTCAAGCTTTACAGTCGGTACATTAGTGGGATGCACTGGTATCGTGTGTGTGCAGTCAAGCTTTACAGTCGGTACATTAGCGGGATGCACTGGTATCGTGTGTGTGCCATCAAGCTTTACAGTCGGTACATTAGCGGGATGCATCATGTGTGTGCAGTCAAGCTTTACAGTCGGTACATTAGCAGGATGCACTGGTATCGTGTGTGTGCAGTCAATCTTTACAGTCGGTACATTAGCGGGATGCACTGGTATCGTGTGTGTGCAGTCAAGCTTTACAGTCGGTACATTAGCAGGATGCACTGGTATCGTGTGTGTGCAGTCAATCTTTACAGTCGGTACATTAGCAGGATGCACTGGTATCGTGTGTGTGCAGTCAAGCTTTACAGTCGGTACATTTAGCATATTAGCATGACACATGTTGTTAATTAATATTGTTGTTTGTTGTGTCAATCTATTGTATCTTCATTACATTAAGATTTTTTATGATCAATATATCACCAGACATTTTAATTTGAATATCATTCCTTTTATTCAAAGGTAAATAAATCACACTTTTGAATTCTTTTCCCAATATGCCTCAAGGCAATGTGACACAAGTCATTTTTCACTACAGCAGGTATAGGAATTGGAATCATTTTTCACTACAGCAGGTATAGGAATTGGAATCATTTTTCACTACAGCAGGTATAGGAATTGGAATCATTTTTCACTACAGCAGGTATAGGAATTGGAATCATTTTTCACTACAGCAGGTATAGGAATTGGAATCATTTTTCACTACAGCAGGTATAGGAATTGGAATCATTTTTCACTACAGCAGGTATAGGAATTGGAATCATTTTTCACTACAGCAGGTATAGGAATTGGAATCATTTTTCACTACAGCAGGTATAGGAATTGGAATCATTTTTCACTACAGCAGGTATAGGAATTGGAATCATTTTTCACTACAGCAGGTATAGGAATTGGAATCATTTTTCACTACAGCAGGTATAGGAATTTGGAATCATTTTTCACTACAGCAGGTATAGGAATTGGAATCATTTTTCACTATAATCATATGAGATTAATTAAAACAAAATTGAAACGTGTCTTCTTGAGATATTAATTTCCCGGTTATGACAACATGATTTTAGAAATATTTGCATGGAAACTAGCATTACAGTCAAACCTGTGTTAGTGGTCACCTCCACAGTCAAACCTGTGTTAGTGGTCACCTCCATTAAGCAGCCAACCTGTATTAAGCAGCCAGTTTCCAGATTCCCAATCGGCTGTTTTATTATATAGTTGACTTCTATTAAGCAGCCACCTGTGCTAAGCAGCCATTGGCTGGCTGCTTAAGACAGGTTTGACTGTATAACTAAATGCAAATCCAACTTGAAGAGCTGAATCTGAGGTAAAGGATTACTGCAGTACCCTCAGTCAGGGTGGCTTCCACCTTTACATCTTTCTTCTTATTTCTTCTATTTTGTTCAATATTCAGCAACTAAATACATACAAAACAATAATATAAAAGAAATGAACAACATATCTATGCACTACAGAATGGCTTAACAGGATGTCATTCCACGATGACAACTTACAAAATATAGCGCATATCTATGCACTACAGAATGGCTTAACAGGATGTCATTCCACGATGACAACTTACAAAATATAGCGCATATCTATGCACTACAGAATGGCTTAACAGGATGTCATTCCACGATGACAACTTACAAAATATAGCGCATATCTATGCACTACAGAATGGCTTAACAGGATGTCATTCCACGATGACAACTTACAAAATATAGCGCATATCTATGCACTACAGAATGGCTTAACAGGATGTCATTCCACGATGACAACTTACAAAATATAGCGCATATCTATGCACTACAGAATGGCTTAACAGGATGTCATTCCACGATGACAACTTACAAAATATAGCGCATATCTATGCACTACAGAATGGCTTAACAGGATGTCATTCCACGATGACAACTTACAAAATATAGCGCATATCTATGCACTACAGAATGGCTTAACAGGATGTCATTCCACGATGACAACTTACAAAATATAGCGCATATCTATGCACTACAGAATGGCTTAACAGGATGTCATTCCACGATGACAACTTACAAAATATAGCGCATATCTATGCACTACAGAATGGCTTAACAGGATGTCATTCCACGATGACAACGTACAAAATATAGCGCATATCTATGCACTACAGAATGGCTTAACAGGATGTCATTCCACGATGACAACGTACAAAATATAGCGCATATCTATGCACTACAGAATGGCTTAACAGGATGTCATTCCACGATGACAACGTACAAAATATAGCGCATATCTATGCACTACAGAATGGCTTAACAGGATGTCATTCCACGATGACAACGTACAAAATATAGCGCATATCTATGCACTACAGAATGGCTTAACAGGATGTCATTCCACGATGACAACGTACAAAATATAGCGCATATCTATGCACTACAGAATGGCTTAACAGGATGTCATTCCACGATGACAACGTACAAAATATAGCGCATATCTATGCACTACAGAATGGCTTAACAGGATGTCATTCCACGATGACAACGTAAAATATAGCGCATATCTATGCACTACAGAATGGCTTAACAGGATGTCATTCCACGATGACAACGTACAAAATATAGCGCATATCTATGCACTACAGAATGGCTTAACAGGATGTCATTCCACGATGACAACGTACAAAATATAGCGCATATCTATGCACTACAGAATGGCTTAACAGGATGTCATTCCACGATGACAACGTACAAAATATAGCGCATATCTATGCACTACAGAATGGCTTAACAGGATGTCATTCCACGATGACAACGTACAAAATATAGCGCATATCTATGCACTACAGAATGGCTTAACAGGATGTCATTCCACGATGACAACGTACAAAATATAGCGCATATCTATGCACTACAGAATGGCTTAACAGGATGTCATTCCACGATGACAACGTACAAAATATAGCGCATATCTATGCACTACAGAATGGCTTAACAGGATGTCATTCCACGATGACAACGTACAAAATATAGCGCATATCTATGCACTACAGAATGGCTTAACAGGATGTCATTCCACGATGACAACGTACAAAATATAGCGCATATCTATGCACTACAGAATGGCTTAACAGGATGTCATTCCACGATGACAACGTACAAAATATAGCGCATATCTATGCACTACAGAATGGCTTAACAGGATGTCATTCCACGATGACAACGTACAAAATATAGCGCATATCTATGCACTACAGAATGGCTTAACAGGATGTCATTCCACGATGACAACGTACAAAATATAGCGCATATCTATGCACTACAGAATGGCTTAACAGGATGTCATTCCACGATGACAACGTACAAAATATAGCGCATATCTATGCACTACAGAATGGCTTAACAGGATGTCATTCCACGATGACAACGTACAAAATATAGCGCATATCTATGCACTACAGAATGGCTTAACAGGATGTCATTCCACGATATAACAGGATGTCATTCCACGATGACAACGTACAAAATATAGCGCATATCTATGCACTACAGAATGGCGTAACAGGATGTCATTCAGATGACAACGTACAAAATATAGCGCATATCTATGCACTACAGAATGGCTTAACAGGATGTCATTCCACGATGACAACGTACAAAATATAGCGCATATCTATGCACTACAGAATGGCATAACAGGATGTCATTCCACGATGACAACGTACAAAATATAGCGCATATCTATGCACTACAGAATGGCGTAACAGGATGTCATTCCACGATGACAACGTACAAAATATAGCGCATATCTATGCACTACAGAATGGCATAACAGGATGTCATTCCACGATGACATCGTACAAAATATAGCGCATATCTATGCACTACAGAATGGCATAACAGGATGTCATTCCACGATGACATCGTACAAAATATAGCGCATATCTATGCACTACAGAATGGCTTAACAGGATGTCATTCCACGATGACAACGTACAAAATATAGCGCATATCTATGCACTACAGAATGGCTTAACAGGATGTCATTCCACGATGACAACGTACAAAATATAGCGCATATCTATGCACTACAGAATGGCATAACAGGATGTCATTCCACGATGACATCGTACAAAATATAGCGCATATCTATGCACTACAGAATGGCATAACAGGATGTCATTCCACGATGACATCGTACAAAATATAGCGCATATCTATGCACTACAGAATGGCATAACAGGATGTCATTCCACGATGACATCGTACAAAATATAGCGCATATCTATGCACTACAGAATGGCATAACAGGATGTCATTCCACGATGACATCGTACAAAATATAGCGCATATCTATGCACTACAGAATGGCATAACAGGATGTCATTCCACGATGACATCGTACAAAATATAGCGCATATCTATGCACTACAGAATGGCATAACAGGATGTCATTCCACGATGACATCGTACAAAATATAGCGCATATCTATGCACTACAGAATGGCATAACAGGATGTCATTCCACGATGACATCGTACAAAATATAGCGCATATCTATGCACTACAGAATGGCATAACAGGATGTCATTCCACGATGACATCGTACAAAATATAGCGCATATCTATGCACTACAGAATGGCATAACAGGATGTCATTCCACGATGACATCGTACAAAATATAGCGCATATCTATGCACTACAGAATGGCATAACAGGATGTCATTCCACGATGACATCGTACAAAATATAGCGCATATCTATGCACTACAGAATGGCATAACAGGATGTCATTCCACGATGACATCGTACAAAATATAGCGCATAGGGTGCAGGTCGAGAGACAAATGCTAAAATCGAGCTAAAATAGAATTTGTATAAACTAACACAATTTGCAAACTTCACAAGTTTCAGTAATCATGTGCAGCTAGACACATAGCATATGCTACCAGCTTAATCTGGCGGGTATTTTATGCTGCAAGGATTATTGTACTGGGACAAGCTGCAAGGATTATTGTACTGGGACAAGCTGCAAGGATTATTGTACTGGGACAAGCTGCAAGGATTATTGTACAGGGACAAGCTGCAAGGATTATTGTACTGGGACACGCTGCAAAGATTATTGTACTGGGACACGCTGCAAGGATTATTGTACAGGGACAAGCTGCAAGGATTACTGTACTGGGACAAGCTGCAAGGATTACTGTACTGGGACAAGCTGCAAGGATTACTGTACTGGGACAAGCTGCATGGATTACTGTACTGGGACAAGCTGCAAGGATTACTGTACTGGGACAAGCTGCAAGGATTATTGTACTGGGACAAGCTGCAAGGATTACTGTACTGGGACAAGCTGCATGGATTACTGTACTGGGACAAGCTGCAAGGATTACTGTACTGGGACAAGCTGCAAGGATTACTGTACTGGGACAAGCTGCAAGGATTATTGTACTGGGACAAGCTGCAAGGATTACTGTACTGGGACAAGCTGCAAGGATTACTGTACTGGGACAAGCTGCAAGGATTACAGTACTGGGACAAGCTGCAAGGATTACTGTACTGGAACAAGCTGCAAGGATTACTGTACTGGGACAAGCTGCAAGGATTACTGCACTGGGACAAGCTGCAAGGATTACTGTACTGGGACATGCTGCAATGATTACTGTACTGGGACATGCTGCAAGGATTACTGCACTGGGACAAGCTGCATGGATTACTGTACTGGGACAAGCTGCAAGGATTATTGTACTGGGACAAGCTGCAAGGATTACTGTACTGGGACAAGCTGCAAGGATTACTGTACTGGGACACGCTGCAAGGATTACTGTACTGGGACACGCTGCAAGGATTACTGTACTGGGACACGCTGCAAGGATTACTGCACTGGGACAAGCTGCATGGATTACTGTACTGGGACAAGCTGCAAGGATTATTGTACTGGGACAAGCTGCAAGGATTACTGCACTGGGACAAGCTGCAAGGATTACTGCACTGGGACAAGCTGCATGGATTACTGTACTGGGACAAGCTGCAAGGATTATTGTACTGGGACAAGCTGCAATGATTACTGTACTGGGACAAAAATCAGTTATTTGAAAGGACTGAGTGATAAGCTCCATGGATTGAGTGATAAGCTCCATGGATTGAGTGACAAGCTCCACGGACTGAGTGACAAGCTCCATGGATTGAGTGACAAGCTCCACAGACTGAGTGATAAGCTCCACGGACTGAGTGATTAGCTCCACGGATTGAGTGACAAGCTCCACAGACTATGTGATAAGCTCCATGGACTGAGTGATTAGCTCCACGGATTGAGTGACAAGCTCCACAGACTGAGTGATAAGCTCCATGGACTGAGTGACAAGCTCCTTGGATTGAATGACAAGCTCCACGGATTGAGTGACAAGCTCCACAGATTGAGTGACAAGCTCCACAGACTGAGTGATAAGCTCCACGGACTGAGTGATAAGCTCCACAGACTGAGTGATAAGCTCCACAGACTGAGTGATTAGCTCCACGGATTGAGTGACAAGCTCCACAGACTGAGTGATAAGCTCCACGGACTGAGTGATTAGCTCCACGGATTGAGTGACAAGCTCCACAGACTGAGTGATAAGCTCCATGGACTGAGTGACAAGCTCCATGGATTGAGTGACAAGCTCCACGGATTGAGTGACAAGCTCCACGGATTGAGTGACAAGCTCCATGGATTGAGTGACAAGCTCCATGGATTGAGTGACAAGCTCCATGGATTGAGTGACAAGCTCCACGAACTGAGTGACAAGCTCCATGGACTGAGTGACAAGCTCCACAGATTGAGTGATAAGCTCCACAGATTGAGTAACAAGCTCCACAGATTGAGTGACAAGCTCCACGGACTGAGTGATTAGCTCCACGGATTGAGTGACAAGCTCCACGGATTGAGTGACAAGCTCCATGGACTGAGTGACAAGCTCCATGGACTGAGTGATTAGCTCCACGGATTGAGTGACAAGCTCTATGGACTGAGTGACAAGCTCCATGGATTGAGTGACAAGCTCCACCGATTGAGTGACAAGCTCCACAGATTGAGTTTCATAAATATCTGCACATAATAAGTAACAATCATACCTGTGACATTGAATCATCTTCAAATGTTGGCACTGCAATATTGACAGCTGAAATGTATCCAATAGATGCTTCCTCCATATACCTGTCTATTCCATCAAGCAATGACATGGAAACATCTCGTAGGGGGAATTCCAAGTTGCCTGTACCCAAGGCAGGAAATGCTACAGATGTACAGTGTGCGCTATCAGCCAGCAACAAACTGTCTAACACAAACGTCTCAATGATCTAAATAGAAAGTTAGAAAGTCTAGATCAAGTCCTGACAGGTATGTCACTGTCATAGTACCAAACAAGTCCCTTCAAGTCCTGACAGGTATGTCACTGTCCTAGTACCAAACAAGTCCCTTCAAGTCCTGACAGGTATGTCACTGTCATAGTATCAAACAAGCCCCTTCAAGTCCTGACAGGTATGTCACTGTCATAGTACCAAACAAGTCCCTTCAAGTCCTGACAGGTATGTTACTGTCATAGTACCAAACAAGCCCCTTCAAGTCCTGACAGGTATGTCACTGTCATAGTACCAAACAAGTCCCTTCAAGTCCTGACAGGTATGTTACTGTCATAGTACCAAACAAGCCCCTTCAAGTCCTGACAGGTATGTCATGTATACATGTAAAAGGAAGGATTACGATCTCCTAGAATAACAAAGGGTTA
>CM026393.1:1561084-1574570 GCA_014843695.1 Archivesica marissinica
GGCTATATGTGTGATGGTGTGGAACGGTGGCTGTATGTGTGATGGTGTGGAATGGTGGCTATATGTGTGATGGTGTGGAATGGTGGCTATATGTGTGACGGTGTGGAATGGTGGCTATATGTGTGATAGTGTGGAATGGTGGCTGGATGTGTGATGGTGTGGAATGGTGGCTAGATGTGTGATGGTGTGGAACGGTGGCTGGATGTGTGATGGTGTGGAACGGTGGCTAGATGTGTGATGGTGTGGAACAGTGGCTATATGTGTGACGGTGTGGAACGGTGGCTATATGTGTGACAGTGTGGAACGGTGGCTAGATGTGTGACGGTGTGGAACGGTGGCTAGATGTGTGACGGTGTGGAACGGTGGCTAGATGTGTGACAGTGTGGAACGGTGGCTATATGTGTGATGGTGTGGAACGGTGGCTATATGTGTGACAGTGTGGAACGGTGGCTATATGTGTGACGGTGTGGAACGGTGGCTATATGTGTGACGGTGTGGAACGGTGGCTATATGTGTGACGGTGTGGAACGGTGGCTATATGTGTGACAGTGTGGAACTGTGGCTAGATGTGTGACGGTGTGGAACGGTGGCTAGATGTGTGACGGTGTAGAACGGTGGCTAGATGTGTGATGGTGTGGAACGGTGGCTATATTTGTGACGTTGTGGAATGGTGGCTATATGTGTGATGGTGTGGAATGGTGGCTGGATGTGTGACGGTGTGGAACGGTCGCTAGATGTGTGACAGTGTGGAATGGTGGCTAGATGTGTGACAGTGTGGAATGGTCGCTATATGTGTGATGGTGTGGAACGGTGACTATATGTGTGACGGTGTGGAACGGTGGCTATATGTGTGACGGTGTGGAACGGTGGCTATATGTGTGACGTTGTGGAATGGTGGCTATATGTGTGATGGTGTGGAATGGTGGCTAGATGTGTGATGGTGTGGAACGGTGGCTAGATGTGTGATAGTGTGGAACGGTGGCTAGATGTGTGATAGTGTGGAACGGTGGCTAGATGTGTGACGGTGTGGAATGGTGGCTAGATGTGTGACGGTGTGGAACGGTGGCTAGATGTGTGATGGTGTGGAACGGTGGCTATATGTGTGACGGTGGCTATATGTGTGATGGTGTGGAATGGTGGCTAGATGTGTGACAGTGTGGAACGGTGGCTAGATGTGTGACGGTGTGGAATGGTGGCTAGATGTGTGACGGTGTGGAACGGTGGCTAGATGTGTGATGTGTGGAACGGTGGCTAGATGTGTGACGGTGTGGAACGGTGGCTAGATGTGTGATGGTGTGGAATGGTGGCTAGATGTGTGATGGTGTGGAACGGTGGCTAGATGTGTGATGGTGTGGAACGGTGGCTATATGTGTGACGGTGTGGAACGGTGGCTAGATGTGTGACGGTGTGGAACGGTGGCTAGATGTGTGATGGTGTGGAACGGTGGCTAGATGTGTGATGGTGTGGAACGGTGGCTATATGTGTGACAGTGTGGAACGGTGGCTATATGTGTGACAGTGTGGAACGGTGGCTAGATGTGTGACTGTGGAACGGTGGCTATATGTGCGACAGTGTGGAACGGTGGCTAGATGTGTGACAGTGTGGATCGGTGGCTATATGTGTGACGTTGTGGAACGGTGGCTATATGTGCGACAGTGTGGAACGGTGGCTAGATGTGTGACGGTGTGGATCGGTGGCTATATGTGTGACGGTGTGGAACGGTGGCTATATGTGTGATGGTGTGGAACGGTGGCTAGATGTGTGATGGTGTGGAATGGTGGCTATATGTGTGACAGTGTGGAACGGTGGCTATATGTGTGATGGTGTGGAATGGTGGCTAGATGTGTAACAGTGTGGAACGGTGGCTATATGTGTGATGGTGTGGAACGGTGGCTAGATGTGTGATGGTGTGGAATGGTGGCTAGATGTGTGACGGTGTGGAACGGTGGCTAGATGTGTGACGGTGTGGAACGGTGGCTAGATGTGTGCCAGTGTGGAATGGTGGCTAGATGTGTGCCAGTGTGGAACGGTGGCTAGATGTGTGACGGTGTGGAATGGTGGCTAGATGTGTGATGGTGTGGAACAGTGGCTATATGTGTGACGGTGTGGAACGGTGGCTATATGTGCGACAGTGTGGAACGGTGGCTAGATGTGTGACGGTGTGGAACGGTGGCTAGATGTGTGACGGTGTGGAACGGTGGCTAGATGTGTGCCAGTGTGGAATGGTGGCTATATGGGTGACAGTGTGGAACGGTGGCTATATGTGTGACAGTGTGGAACGGTGGCTATATGTGTGACAGTGTGGAACGGTGGCTGGATGTGTGACAGTGTGGAACGGTGGCTATATGTGCGACAGTGTGGAACTGTGGCTAGATGTGTGCCGGTGTGGAACGGTGGCTAGATGTGTGACGGTGGCTAGATGTGTGACAGTGTGGAATGGTGGCTATATGTGTGACGGTGTGGAACGGTGGCTATATGTGTGACAGTGTGGAACGGTGGCTAGATGTGTGATGGTGTGGAACAGTGGCTATATGTGTGACGGTGTGGAACGGTGGCTATATGTGCGACAGTGTGGAATGGTGGCTATATGTGTGATGGTGTGGAACGGTGGCTAGATGTGTGACGGTGTGGAACGGTGGCTAGATGTGCGACGGTGTGGAACGGTGGCTAGATGTGTGCCAGTGTGGAACGGTGGCTATATGTGTGCCAGTGTGGAACGGTGGCTATATGTGCGACAGTGTGGAACGGTGGCTATATGGGTGACGGTGTGGAACGGTGGCTATATGTGTGACGGTGTGGAACGGTGGCTATATGTGCGACAGTGTGGAACTGTGGCTAGATGTGTGCCGGTGTGGAACGGTGGCTAGATGTGTGACGGTGTGGATCGGTGGCTAGATGTGTGATGGTGTGGAACGGTGGCTAGATGTGTGATGGTGTGGAACGGTGGCTATATGTGTGACGGTGTGGAACGGTGGCTAGATGTGTGCCGGTGTGGAACGGTGGCTAGATGTGTGACGGTGTGGATCGGTGGCTAGATGTGTGATGGTGTGGAACGGTGGCTATATGTGTGCTGGTGTGGAACGGTGGCTATATGTGCGACAGTGTGGAACGGTGGCTAGATGTGTGACAGTGTGGATCGGTGGCTATATGTGTGATGGTGTGGAACGGTGGCTAGATGTGTGATGGTGTGGAACGGTGGCTAGATGTGTGACTGTGGAACGGTGGCTATATGTGCGACAGTGTGGAACGGTGGCTAGATGTGTGACGGTGTGGATCGGTGGCTAGATGTGTGACGGTGTGGAACGGTGGCTATATGTGTGATGGTGTGGAACGGTGGCTAGATGTGTGATGGTGTGGAATGGTGGCTGGATGTGTGATGGTGTGGAACGGTGGCTAGATGTGTGACGGTGTGGAATGGTGGTTAGATGTGTGACGGTGTGGAACGGTGGCTATATGTGTGACGTTGTGGAATGGTGGCTAGATGTGTGACGGTGTGGAATGGTGGCTATATGTGTGACGGTGTGGAACAGTGGCTAGATGTGTGACAGTGTGGAACGGTGGCTATATGTGTGATGGTGTGGAACAGTAACTAGATGTGTGATGGTGTGGAACGGTGGCTGGATGTGTGACGGTGTGGAACGGTGGCTATATGTGTGACGTTGTGGAATGGTGGCTATATGTGTGACGTTGTGGAATGGTGGCTATATGTGTGACGGTGTGGAATGGGGGCTATATGTGTGACGGTGTGGAACGGTGGCTAGAAGTGTGACAGTGTGGAATGGTGGCTAGATGTGTGACAGTGTGGAATGGTGGCTAGATGTGTGATGGTGTGGAATGGTAGCTAGATGTGTGCCAGTGTGGAACGGTGGCTATATGTGTGACGGTGTGGAACGGTGGCTAGATGTGTGACAGTGTGGAATGGTGGCTAGATGTGTGATGGTGTGGAATGGTAGCTAGATGTGTGCCAGTGTGGAACGGTGGCTATATGTGTGACGGTGTGGAATGGTGGCTATATGTGTGATGGTGTGGAATGGTAACTAGATGTGTGCCAGTGTGGAACGGTGGCTATATGTGTGACGTGTGGAATGGTGGCTAGATGTGTGACAGTGTGGAACGGTGGCTGGATGTGTGATGGTGTGGAACGGTGGCTATATGTGTGATGGTGTAGAACGGTGGCTAGATGTGTGCCAGTGTGGAACGGTGGCTATATGTGTGATGGTGTGGAACGGTGGCTAGATGTGTGACAGTGTGGAACGGTGGCTATATGTGTGACGGTGTGGAACGGTGGCTATATGTGTGACGGTGTAGAACGGTGGCTAGATGTGTGCCAGTGTGGAACGGTGGCTATATGTGTGACGGTGTAGAACGGTGGTTAGATGTGTGACAGTGTGGAATGGTGGCTATATGTGTGACGGTGTGGAACGGTGGCTAGATGTGTGACAGTGTGGAACGGTGGCTAGATGTGTGATGGTGTGGAATGGTGGCTAGATGTGTGCCAGTGTGGAACGGTGGCTATATGTGTGACGGTGTGGAACGGTGGCTATATGTGTGACGGTGTGGAACGGTGGCTATATGTGTGACGGTGTGGAACGGTGGCTAGATGTGTGAGTGTGGAATGGTGGCTTATGTGTGTGTAACGGTGGCTAGATGTGTGACAGTGTGGAACGGTGGCTATATGTGTGACGGTGTGGAATGGTGGCTATATGTGTGACGGTGTGGAACGGTGGCTAGATGTGTGATGGTGTGGAACGGTGGCTAGATGTGTGACAGTGTGGAATGGTGGCTAGATGTGTGACAGTGTGGAACGGTGGCTAGATGTGTGACAGTGTGGAACGGTGGCTAGATGTGTGACAGTGTAGAACGGTGGCTAGATGTGTGACAGTGTGGAATGGTGGCTAGATGTGTGACGGTGTGGAACAGTGGCTAGATGTGTGACAGTGTGGAACGGTGGCTATATGTGTGATGGTGTGGAACGGTGGCTATATGTGTGACGGTGTGGAACGGTGGCTATATGTGTGACGGTGTGGAACGGTGGCTATATGTGTGACGTTGTGGAATGGTGGCTATATGTGTGACGGTGTGGAATGGTGGCTGGATGTGTGATGGTGTGGAACGGTGGCTAGATGTGTGATAGTGTGGAACGGTGGCTAGATGTGTGATAGTGTGGAACGGTGGCTAGATGTGTGACGGTGTGGAATGGTGGCTAGATGTGTGACGGTGTGGAACGGTGGCTAGATGTGTGATGGTGTGGAACGGTGGCTATATGTGTGCCGGTGGCTATATGTGTGATGGTGTGGAATGGTGGCTGGATGTGTGACAGTGTGGAACGGTGGCTAGATGTGTGACGGTGTGGAATGGTGGCTAGATGTGTGATGGTGTGGAACGGTGGCTAGATGTGTGATGGTGTGGAACGGTGGCTAGATGTGTGACAGTGTGGAACGGTGGCTAGATGTGTGATGGTGTGGAATGGTGGCTAGATGTGTGATGGTGTGGAACGGTGGCTAGATGTGTGATGGTGTGGAAAGGTGGCTAGATGTGTGACAGTGTGGAACGGTGGCTATATGTGTGATGGTGTGGAATGGTGGCTGGATGTGTGATGGTGTGGAATGGTGGCTGGATGTGTGACGGTGTGGAACGGTGGCTATATGTGTGACGGTGTGGAACGGTGGCTAGATGTGTGACGGTGTGGAATGGTGGCTATATGTGTGACGGTGTGGAATGGTGGCTAGATGTGTGACAGTGTGGAATGGTGGCTAGATGTGTGACAGTGTGGAATGGTGGCTAGATGTGTGATGGTGTGGAATGGTGGCTAGATGTGTGATGGTGTGGAACGGTGGCTAGATGTGTGATGGTGTGGAACGGTGGCTAGATGTGTGACGGTGTGGAATGGTGGCTAGATGTGTGATGGTGTGGAACGGTGGCTAGATGTGTGATGGTGTGGAACGGTGGCTAGATGTGTGACAGTGTGGAACGGTGGCTATATGTGTGACGGTGTGGAACGGTGGCTAGATGTGTGATGGTGTGGAATGGTGGCTAGATGTGTGACGGTGTGGAACGGTGGCTAGATGTGTGATGGTGTGGAACGGTGGCTAGATGTGTGATGGTGTGGAACGGTGGCTAGATGTGTGATGGTGTGGAATGGTGGCTAGATGTGTGACAGTGTGGAACGGTGGCTATAGTGTGACGGTGTGGAATGGTGGCTAGATGTGTGACAGTGTGGAACGGTGGCTAGATGTGTGACGGTGTGGAACGGTGGCTATATGTGTGACGGTGTGGAACGGTGGCTAGATGTGTGACGGTGTGGAACGGTGGCTATATGTGTGACGGTGTGGAACGGTGGCTAGATGTGTGACAGTGTGGAACGGTGGCTAGATGTGTGACGGTGTGGAACGGTGGCTAGATGTGTGACGGTGTGGAACGGTGGCTATATGTGTGACGGTGTGGAACGGTGGCTATATGTGTGACGGTGTGGAACGGTGGCTATATGTGTGACGGTGTGGAACGGTGGCTAGATGTGTGACGGTGTGGAACGGTGGCTAGATGTGTGACGGTGTGGAACGGTGGCTATATGTGTGATGGTGTGGAACGGTGGCTAGATGTGTGACGGTGTGGAACGGTGGCTAGATGTGTGACGGTGTGGAACGGTGGCTATATGTGTGACGGTGTGGAACGGTGGCTAGATGTGTGAGTGTGGAAGGTGGGATGGTGTGGAAGGTGGCTAGATGTGTGAAGTGTGGAATGGTGGCTAGATGTGTGACGGTGTGGAATGGTGGTATGTGTGAGTGTGGAACGGTGGCTAGATGTGTGACGGTGTGGAACGGTGGCTATATGTGTGACGGTGTGGAACGGTGGCTATATGTGTGACAGTGTGGAACGGTGGCTATATGTGTGACGGTGTGGAACGGTGGCTAGATGTGTGACGGTGTGGAACGGTGGCTAGATGTGTGACGGTGTGGAACGGTGGCTAGATGTGTGATGGTGTGGAACGGTGGCTAGATGTGTGATGGTGTGGAACGGTGGCTAGATGTGTGACGGTGTGGAAGGGTGGCTATATGTGTGATGGTGTGGAATGGTGGCTAGATGTGTGATGGTGTGGAACGGTGGCTAGATGTGTGACGGTGTGGAACGGTGGCTATATGTGTGACGGTGTGGAACGGTGGCTAGATGTGTGAGTGTGGAATGGTGGCTAGATGTGTGGTGTATGTGTGACAGTGTGGAATGGTGGCTATATGTGTGACGGTGTGGAATGGTGGCTAGATGTGTGATGGTGTGGAATGATGGCTAGATGTGTGAGTGTGGAACGGTGGCTGGATGTGTGATGGTGTGGAACGGTGGCTAGATGTGTGATGGTGTGGAACGGTGGCTATATGTGTGACGGTGTGGAACGGTGGCTATATGTGTGACAGTGTGGAACGGTGGCTAGATGTGTGACGGTGTGGAACGGTGGCTAGATGTGTGACGGTGTGGAACGGTGGCTAGATGTGTGCCAGTGTGGAACGGTGGCTATATGTGTGCTGGTGTGGAACGGTGGCTATATGTGCGACAGTGTGGAACAGTGGCTATATGGGTGACGGTGTGGAACGGTGGCTATATGTGCGACAGTGTGGAACTGTGGCTAGATGTGTGCCGGTGTGGAACGGTGGCTATATGTGTGCCGGTGTGGAACGGTGGCTAGATGTGTGAAGGTGTGGATCGGTGGCTAGATGTGTGACGGTGTGGAACGGTGGCTATATGTGTGCCGGTGTGGAACGGTGGCTAGATGTGTGACGGTGTGGATCGGTCGCTAGATGTGTGATGGTGTGGAACGGTGGCTAGATGTGTAATGGTGTGGAACTGTGGCTATATGTGTGACAGTGTGGAACGGTGGCTAGATGTGTGATGGTGTGGAACAGTGGCTATATGTGTGACGGTGTGGAACGGTGGCTATATGTGCGACAGTGTGGAATGGTGGCTATATGTGTGATGGTGTGGAACGGTGGCTAGATGTGTGACGGTGTGGAACGGTGGCTAGATGTGCGACGGTGTGGAACGGTGGCTAGATGTGTGCCAGTGTGGAACGGTGGCTATATGTGTGCCAGTGTGGAACGGTGGCTATATGTGCGACAGTGTGGAACGGTGGCTATATGGGTGATGGTGTGGAATGGTGGCTATATGTGTGACAGTGTGGAACGGTGGCTATATGTGTGATGGTGTGGAATGGTGGCTATATGTGTGACAGTGTGGAACGGTGGCTATATGTGTGATGGTGTGGAATGGTGGCTAGATGTGTAACAGTGTGGAACGGTGGCTATATGTGTGATGGTGTGGAACGGTGGCTAGATGTGTGATGGTGTGGAATGGTGGCTAGATGTGTGACGGTGTGGAACGGTGGCTAGATGTGTGACGGTGTGGAACGGTGGCTAGATGTGTGCCAGTGTGGAATGGTGGCTAGATGTGTGCCAGTGTGGAACGGTGGCTAGATGTGTGACGGTGTGGAATGGTGGCTAGATGTGTGATGGTGTGGAACAGTGGCTATATGTGTGACGGTGTGGAACGGTGGCTATATGTGCGACAGTGTGGAACGGTGGCTAGATGTGTGACGGTGTGGAACGGTGGCTAGATGTGTGACGGTGTGGAACGGTAGCTAGATGTGTGCCAGTGTGGAATGGTGGCTATATGGGTGACAGTGTGGAACGGTGGCTATATGTGTGACAGTGTGGAACGGTGGCTATATGTGTGACAGTGTGGAACGGTGGCTGGATGTGTGACAGTGTGGAACGGTGGCTATATGTGCGACAGTGTGGAACTGTGGCTAGATGTGTGCCGGTGTGGAACGGTGGCTAGATGTGTGACGGTGGCTAGATGTGTGACAGTGTGGAATGGTGGCTATATGTGTGACGGTGTGGAATGGTGGCTATATGTGTGACAGTGTGGAACGGTGGCTAGATGTGTGATGGTGTGGAACAGTGGCTATATGTGTGACGGTGTGGAACGGTGGCTATATGTGCGACAGTGTGGAATGGTGGCTATATGTGTGATGGTGTGGAACGGTGGCTAGATGTGTGACGGTGTGGAACGGTGGCTAGATGTGCGACGGTGTGGAACGGTGGCTAGATGTGTGCCAGTGTGGAACGGTGGCTATATGTGTGCCAGTGTGGAACGGTGGCTATATGTGCGACAGTGTGGAACGGTGGCTATATGGGTGACGGTGTGGAACGGTGGCTATATGTGTGACGGTGTGGAACGGTGGCTATATGTGCGACAGTGTGGAACTGTGGCTAGATGTGTGCCGGTGTGGAACGGTGGCTAGATGTGTGACAGTGTGGATCGGTGGCTAGATGTGTGATGGTGTGGAACGGTGGCTAGATGTGTGATGGTGTGGAACGGTGGCTAGATGTGTGACGGTGTGGAATGGTGGCTAGATGTGTGACAGTGTGGAATGGTGGCTATATGTGTGATGGTGTGGAACGGTGGCTATATGTGTGACGGTGTGGAACGGTGGCTATATGTGTGACGGTGTGGAACGGTGGCTATATGTGTGACGTTGTGGAATGGTGGCTATATGTGTGATGGTGTGGAATGGTGGCTGGATGTGTGATGGTGTGGAACGGTGGCTAGATGTGTGATAGTGTGGAACGGTGGCTAGATGTGTGATAGTGTGGAATGGTAGCTAGATGTGTGACGGTGTGGAATGGTGGCTAGATGTGTGACGGTGTGGAACGGTGGCTAGATGTGTGATGGTGTGGAACGGTGGCTATATGTGTGCAGGTGGCTATATGTGTGATGGTGTGGAATGGTGGCTGGATGTGTGACAGTGTGGAACGGTGGCTAGATGTGTGACGGTGTGGAATGGTGGCTAGATGTGTGATGGTGTGGAACGGTGGCTAGATGTGTGATGGTGTGGAACGGTGGCTAGATGTGTGACTGTGGAACGGTGGCTATATGTGTGACAGTGTGGAACGGTGGCTAGATGTGTGACGGTGTGGAATGGTGGCTAGATGTGTGACGGTGTGGAACGGTGGCTAGATGTGTGATGGTGTGGAACGGTGGCTATATGTGTGGGTGGCTAATGTGTGATGGTGTGGAATGGTGGCTAGATGTGTGACAGTGTGGAACGGTGGCTATATGTGTGATGGTGTGGAATGGTGGCTAGATGTGTGATGGTGTGGAACGGTGGCTAGATGTGTGATGGTGTGGAACGGTGGCTAGATGTGTGACGGTGTGGAACGGTGGCTAGATGTGTGACGGTGTGGAACGGTGGCTAGATGTGTGACGGTGTGGAACGGTGGCTAGATGTGTGATGGTGTGGAATGGTGGCTAGATGTGTGACAGTGTGGAACGGTGGCTATATGTGTGATGGTGTGGAATGGTGGCTAGATGTGTGATGGTGTGGAATGGTGGCTAGATGTGTGACGGTGTGGAACGGTGGCTATATGTGTGATGGTGTGGAACGGTGGCTAGATGTGTGATGGTGTGGAACGGTGGCTAGATGTGTGACGGTGTGGAACGGTGGCTAGATGTGTGACAGTGTGGAATGGTGGCTATATGTGTGACAGTGTGGAACGGTGGCTATATGTGTGACAGTGTGGAACGGTGGCTATATGTGTGACAGTGTGGAACGGTGGCTGGATGTGTGACAGTGTGGAACGGTGGCTATATGTGCGACAGTGTGGAACTGTGGCTAGATGTGTGCCGGTGTGGAACGGTGGCTAGATGTGTGACGGTGGCTAGATGTGTGACAGTGTGGAATGGTGGCTATATGTGTGACGGTGTGGAATGGTGGCTATATGTGTGACAGTGTGGAACGGTGGCTAGATGTGTGATGGTGTGGAACAGTGGCTATATGTGTGACGGTGTGGAACGGTGGCTATATGTGCGACAGTGTGGAATGGTGGCTATATGTGTGATGGTGTGGAACGGTGGCTAGATGTGTGACGGTGTGGAACGGTGGCTAGATGTGCGACGGTGTGGAACGGTGGCTAGATGTGTGCCAGTGTGGAACGGTGGCTATATGTGTGCCAGTGTGGAACGGTGGCTATATGTGCGACAGTGTGGAACGGTGGCTATATGGGTGACGGTGTGGAACGGTGGCTATATGTGTGACGGTGTGGAACGGTGGCTATATGTGCGACAGTGTGGAACTGTGGCTAGATGTGTGCCGGTGTGGAACGGTGGCTAGATGTGTGACAGTGTGGATCGGTGGCTAGATGTGTGATGGTGTGGAACGGTGGCTAGATGTGTGATGGTGTGGAACGGTGGCTATATGTGTGACGGTGTGGAACGGTGGCTAGATGTGTGCCGGTGTGGAACGGTGGCTAGATGTGTGACGGTGTGGATCGGTGGCTAGATGTGTGATGGTGTGGAACGGTGGCTAGATGTGTGATGGTGTGGAACAGTGGCTATATGTGTGACGGTGTGGAACGGTGCTATATGTGGACAGTGTGGAATGGTGGCTATGTGTGATGGTGTGGAACGGTGGCTAGATGTGTGACGGTGTGGAACGGTGGCTAGATGTGCGATGGTGTGGAACGGTGGCTAGATGTGTGCCAGTGTGGAACGGTGGCTATATGTGTGCTGGTGTGGAACGGTGGCTATATGTGCGACAGTGTGGAACGGTGGCTATATGGGTGACGGTGTGGAAGGTGGCTATGTGTGACGTGTGGAACGGTGGCTATATGTGTGCTGGTGTGGAACGGTGGCTATATGTGCGACAGTGTGGAACGGTGGCTAGATGTGTGACAGTGTGGATCGGTGGCTATATGTGTGATGGTGTGGAACGGTGGCTAGATGTGTGATGGTGTGGAACGGTGGCTAGATGTGTGACTGTGGAACGGTGGCTATATGTGCGACAGTGTGGAACGGTGGCTAGATGTGTGACGGTGTGGATCGGTGGCTAGATGTGTGACGGTGTGGAACGGTGGCTATATGTGTGATGGTGTGGAACGGTGGCTAGATGTGTGATGGTGTGGAATGGTGGCTGGATGTGTGATGGTGTGGAACGGTGGCTAGATGTGTGACGGTGTGGAATGGTGGTTAGATGTGTGACGGTGTGGAACGGTGGCTATATGTGTGACGTTGTGGAATGGTGGCTAGATGTGTGACGGTGTGGAATGGTGGCTATATGTGTGACGGTGTGGAACAGTGGCTAGATGTGTGACAGTGTGGAACGGTGGCTATATGTGTGATGGTGTGGAACAGTAACTAGATGTGTGATGGTGTGGAACGGTGGCTGGATGTGTGACGGTGTGGAACGGTGGCTATATGTGTGACGTTGTGGAATGGTGGCTATATGTGTGACGTTGTGGAATGGTGGCTATATGTGTGACGGTGTGGAATGGGGGCTATATGTGTGACGGTGTGGAACGGTGGCTAGATGTGTGACAGTGTGGAATGGTGGCTAGATGTGTGACAGTGTGGAATGGTGGCTAGATGTGTGACGGTGTGGAATGGTGGCTAGATGTGTGACGGTGTGGAACGGTGGCTAGATGTGTGATGGTGTGGAACGGTGGCTATATGTGTGCCGGTATGGAACGGTGGCTAGATGTGTGACGGTGGCTAGATTGAGACGGTGTGGAACGGTGGCTATATGTGTGATGGTGTGGAACGGTGGCTATATGTGTGATGGTGTGGAACGGTGGCTGTATGTGTGATGGTGTGGAACGGTAGCTAGATTGAGACGGTATGGAACGGTGGCTAGATGTGTGATGGTGTGGAACGGTGGCTAGATGTGTGCCGGTATGGAACGGTGGCTATATGTGTGCGGTATGGAATGGTGGCTAGATTGAGACGGTGTGGAACGGTGGCTATATGTGTGATGGTGTGGAACGGTGGCTATATGTGTGCCGGTATGGAACGGTGGCTATATGTGTGCCGGTATGGAATGGTGGCTAGATTGAGACGGTATGGAACGGTGGCTATATGTGTGCCGGTATGGAACGTGGCTATATGTGTGCCGGTATGGAACGGTGGCTATATGTGTGACGGTATGGAATGGTGGCTAGATGTGTGCCGGTATGGAACGGTGGCTAGATGTGTGCTGGTATGGAACGGTGGCTAGATGTGTGCTGGTATGGAACGGTGGCTAGATGTGTGCTGGTATGGAACGGTGGCTATATGTGTGCTGGTATGGAACGGTGGCTAGATGTGTGCCGGTATGGAACGGTGGCTAGATGTGTGCTGGTATGGAACGGTGGCTAGATGTGTGCTGGTATGGAACGGTGGCTATATGTGTGCTGGTATGGAACGGTGGCTATATGTGTGCCGGTATGGAACGGTGGCTAGATGTGTGCTGGTATGGAACGGTGGCTATATGTGTGCCGGTATGGAACGGTGGCTAGATGTGTGCTGGTATGGAACGGTGGCTAGATGTGTGCTGGTATGGAACGGTGGCTATATGTGTGCCGGTATGGAACGGTGGCTATATGTGTGCCGGTATGGAATGGTGGCTAGATTGAGACGGTATGGAACGGTGGCTATATGTGTGCCGGTATGGAATGGTGGCTAGATT
>CM026393.1:1575570-1600865 GCA_014843695.1 Archivesica marissinica
TAACTATTTCGCACATATAGCCACCGTTCCACACCGTCACACATAGCCACCGATCCACACTGTCACACATCTAGCCACCGTTCCACACTGTCGCACATATAGCCACCGTTCCACAGTCACACATCTACCACTGTTCCACACTGTCACACATATAGCCACCGTTCCACACCGTCACACATAGCCACCGTTCCACACCATCACACATCTAGCCATCAGTCCACACCGTCACACATATAGCCACCGTTCCACACTGTCACACATATAGCCACCATTCCACACCGTCACACATATAGCCACCGTTCCACAGTCACACATCTAGCCACCGTTCCACACCATCACACATCTAGCCACCGATCCACACCGTCACACATCTAGCCACCGTTCCACACCGGCACACATCTAGCCACAGTTCCACACTGTCGCACATATAGCCACCGTTCCACACCGTCACACATATAGCCACCGTTCCACACCGTCACCCATATAGCCACCGTTCCACACTGTCGCACATATAGCCACTGTTCCACACCAGCACACATATAGCCACCGTTCCACACTGGCACACATCTAGCCACCGTTCCACACCGTCGCACATCTAGCCACCGTTCCACACCGTCACACATCTAGCCACCGTTCCACACCATCACACATATAGCCACCATTCCACACTGTCGCACATATAGCCACCGTTCCACACCGTCACACATATAGCCACTGTTCCACACCGTCACACATATAGCCACTGTTCCACACCATCACACATCTAGCCACCGTTCCACACTGTCACACATATAGCCACCGTTCCACACCGTCACACATATAGCCACCATTCCACACTGTCACACATCTAGCCACCGTCACACATCTAGCCACCGTTCCACACCGGCACACATCTAGCCACAGTTCCACACTGTCGCACATATAGCCACCGTTCCACACTGTCACACATATAGCCACCATTCCACACTGTCACACATATAGCCACCGTTCCACACTGTCACCCATATAGCCACCATTCCACACTGGCACACATCTAGCCACCGTTCCACACCGTCACACATCTAGCCACCGTTCCACACCGTCACACATCTAGCCACCGTTCCACACTGTCGCACATATAGCCACCGTTCCACACCGTCACACATATAGCCACTGTTCCACACCATCACACATCTAGCCACCATTCCACACCGTCACACATCTAGCCACCGTTCCACACTGGCACACATCTAGCCACCATTCCACACTGGCACACATCTAGCCACCGTTCCACACCGTCACACATCTAGCCACCGTTCCACACCGTCACACATCTAGCCACCATTCCACACCATCACACATCTAGCCACCGTTCCACACCATCACACATATAGCCACCGTTCCACACTGTTACACATCTAGCCACCATTCCACACCATCACACATATAGCCACCGTTCCACACTGTCACACATATAGCCACCATTCCACACCATCACACATATAGCCACCGTTCCACACTGTCACACATATAGCCACCATTCCACACCATCACACATCTAGCCACCGTTCCACACCATCACACATATAGCCACCGTTCCACACCGTCACACATATAGCCACCGATCCACACCGTCACACATCTAGCCACCGTTCCACACTGTCGCACATATAGCCACCGTTCCACAACGTCACACATATAGCCACCGATCCACACTGTCACACATCTAGCCACCGTTCCACACTGTCGCACATATAGCCACCGTTCCACAGTCACACATCTAGCCACCGTTCCACACTGTCACACATATAGCCACCGTTCCACACTGTCACACATATAGCCACAGTTCCACACCATCACACATCTAGCCATCATTCCACACCATCACACATCCAGCCACCATTCCACACTATCACACATATAGCCACCATTCCACACCGTCACACATATAGCCACCATTCCACACCATCACACATCTAGCCACCGTTCCACACCATCACACATATAGCCACCGTTCCACACCGTCACACATCCAGCCACCATTCCACACCATCACACATCCAGCCACCATTCCACACCATCACACATATAGCCACCGTTCCACACTGTCACACATCCAGCCACCTTTCCACACCATCACACATCTAGCCACCGTTCCACACCATCACACATCTAGCCACCATTTCACACCATCACACATCTAGCCACCGTTCCACACTGTCACACATCTAGCCACCGTTCCACACCATCACACATCTAGCCACCGTTCCACACCATCACACATCTAGCCACCATTCCACACCGTCACACATCTAGCCACCGTTCCACACTGTCACACATCCAGTCACCATTCCACACCATCACACATATAGCCACCGGCACACATATAGCCACCGTTCCACACCATCACACATCTAGCCACCGTTCCACACCGTCACACATCTAGCCACCATTCCACACCGTCACACATCTAGGCTACCGTTCCACACTATCACACATCTAGCCACCGTTCCACACCATCACACATCTAGCCACCGTTCCACACCATCACACATATAGCCACCGTTCCACACCGTCACACATATAGCCACCGATCCACACCGTCACACATCTAGCCACCGTTCCACACTGTCGCACATATAGCCACCGTTCCACAACGTCACACATATAGCCACCGATCCACACTGTCACACATCTAGCCACCATTCCACACTGTCGCACATATAGCCACCGTTCCAGTCACACATCTAGCCACCGTTCCACACTGTCACACATATAGCCACCGTTCCACACTGTCACACATATAGCCACAGTTCCACACCATCACACATCTAGCCATCATTCCACACCATCACACATCCAGCCACCATTCCACACTATCACACATATAGCCACCATTCCACACCGTCACACATATAGCCACCATTCCACACCATCACACATCTAGCCACCGTTCCACACCATCACACATATAGCCACCGTTCCACACCGTCACACATCCAGCCACCATTCCACACCATCACACATCCAGCCACCATTCCACACCATCACACATATAGCCACCGTTCCACACTGTCACACATCCAGCCACCTTTCCACACCATCACACATCTAGCCACCGTTCCACACCATCACACATCTAGCCACCATTTCACACCATCACACATCTAGCCACCGTTCCACACTGTCACACATCTAGCCACCGTTCCACACCATCACACATCTAGCCACCGTTCCACACCATCACACATCTAGCCACCATTCCACACCGTCACACATCTAGCCACCGTTCCACACTGTCACACATCCAGTCACCATTCCACACCATCACACATATAGCCACCGGCACACATATAGCCACCGTTCCACACCATCACACATCTAGCCACCGTTCCACACCGTCACACATCTAGCCACCATTCCACACCGTCACACATCTAGGCTACCGTTCCACACTATCACACATCTAGCCACCGTTCCACACTATCACACATCTAGCCACCGTTCCACACCATCACACATCCAGCCACCATTCCACACCGTCACACATATAGCCACCATTCCACAACGTCACACATATAGCCACCGTTCCACACCATCACACATATAGCCACCGTTCCACACCGTCACACATATAGCCACCGTTCCACACCGTCACACATATAGCCACCGTTCCACACCGTCACACATATAGCCACCGTTCCACACTGGCACACATCTAGCTACCATTCCACACCATCACACATCTAGCCACCGTTCCACACTGTCACACATCTAGCCACCGTTCCACACCGTCACACATATAGCCACCATTCCACACTGTCACACATCTAACCACCGTTCTACACCGTCACACATATAGCCACCGTTCCACACTGGCACACATCTAGCCACCGTTCTACACCGTCACACATATAGCCACCGTTCCACACCGTCACACATATAGCCACCGTTCCACACTGTCACACATCTAGCCACCGTTCTACACCATCACACATATAGCCACCGTTCCACACTGGCACACATCTAGCCACCGTTCTACACCATCACACATATAGCCACCGTTCCACACCATCACACATCCAGCCACCGTTCCACACTGTCACACATCTAGCCACCATTCCACACCGTCACACATATAGCCACCGTTCCACACTGGCACACATCTAGTTACCATTCCACACCATCACACATATAGCCACCATTCCACACCGTCACACATATAGCCACCGTTCCACACTGGCACACATCTAGCTACCATTCCACACCATCACACATCTAGCCACCATTCCACACTGTCACACATCTAGCCACCATTCCACACCGTCACACATATAGCCACCGTTCCACACTGGCAAACATCTAGCTACCATTCCACACCATCACACATCTAGCCACCATTCCACACTGTCACACATCTAGCCACCATTCCACACTGTCACACATCTAGCCACCGTTCCACACCGTCACACATATAGCCCCCATTCCACACCGTCACACATATAGCCACCATTCCACAACGTCACACATATAGCCACCATTCCACAACGTCACACATATAGCCACCGTTCCACACCGTCACACATCCAGCCACCGTTCCACACCATCACACATCTAGTTACTGTTCCACACCATCACACATATAGCCACCGTTCCACACTGTCACACATCTAGCCACTGTTCCACACCGTCACACATATAGCCACCGTTCCACACCATCACACATATAGCCACCATTCCACACTGTCTCACATATAGCCACCGTTCCACACCGTCACACATATAGCCACTGTTGCACACCATCACACATCTAGCCACCGTTCCACACTGTCACACATATAGCCACCGTTCCACACCGTCACACATATAGCCACCATTCCACACCATCACACATCTAGCCACCTTCCACACCACACATCTAGCCACCGTTCCACACTGTCACACATATAGCCACCGTTCCACACTGTCACACATCCAGCCACCGTTCCACACTGTCACACATATAGCCACCGTTCCACACTGTCACACATATAGCCACCGTTCCACACTGTCACCATATAGCCACCATTCCACACTGCACACATCTAGCCACCGTTCCACACCGTCACACATCTAGCCACCGTTCCACACCGTCACACATCTAGCCACCGTTCCACACTGTCGCACATATAGCCACCGTTCCACACCGTCACACATCTAGCCACTGTTCCACACCATCACACATCTAGCCACCGTTCCACACCGTCACACATCTAGCCACCGTTCCACACTGGCACACATCTAGCCACCGTTCCACACTGGCACACATCTAGCCACCGTTCCACACCGTCACACATCTAGCCACCGTTCCACACCGTCACACATATAGCCACCGTTCCACACCGTCACACATATAGCCACCGTTCCACACTCACACATATAGCCACCGTTCCACACTGGCACACATTAGCCACCGTTCCACACGTCACACATCTAGCCACCGTTCCACACCGTCACACATCTAGCCACCGTTCCACACCGTCACACATCTAGCCACCGTTCCACACCGTCACACATATAGCCACCATTCCACACTGTCACACATATAGCCACCGTTCCACACCGTCACACATATAGCCACTGTTCCACACCATCACACATCTAGCCACCGTTCCACACTGTCACACATATAGCCACCGTTCCACACCGTCACACATATAGCCACCATTCCACACTGTCACACATCTAGCCACCGTCACACATCTAGCCACCGTTCCACACCGGCACACATCTAGCCACAGTTCCACACTGTCGCACATATAGCCACCGTTCCACACTGTCACACATCCAGCCACCGTTCCACACTGTCACACATATAGCCACCGTTCCACACTGTCACACATATAGCCACCGTTCCACACTGTCACCCATATAGCCACCATTCCACACTGGCACACATCTAGCCACCGTTCCACACCGTCACACATCTAGCCACCGTTCCACACCGTCACACATCTAGCCACCATTCCACACTGTCGCACATATAGCCACCGTTCCACACCGTCACACATATAGCCACTGTTCCACACCATCACACATCTAGCCACCATTCCACACCGTCACACATCTAGCCACCGTTCCACACTGGCACACATCTAGCCACCATTCCACACTGGCACACATCTAGCCACCGTTCCACACCGTCACACATCTAGCCACCGTTCCACACCGTCACACATCTAGCCACCATTCCACACCATCACACATCTAGCCACCGTTCCACACCATCACACATATAGCCACCGTTCCACACTGTTACACATCTAGCCACCATTCCACACCATCACACATATAGCCACCGTTCCACACTGTCACACATATAGCCACCATTCCACACCATCACACATATAGCCACCGTTCCACACTGTCACACATATAGCCACCATTCCACACCATCACACATCTAGCCACCGTTCCACACCATCACACATATAGCCACCGTTCCACACCGTCACACATATAGCCACCGATCCACACCGTCACACATCTAGCCACCGTTCCACACTGTCGCACATATAGCCACCGTTCCACAACGTCACACATATAGCCACCGATCCACACTGTCACACATCTAGCCACCGTTCCACACTGTCGCACATATAGCCACCGTTCCACAGTCACACATCTAGCCACCGTTCCACACTGTCACACATATAGCCACCGTTCCACACTGTCACACATATAGCCACAGTTCCACACCATCACACATCTAGCCATCATTCCACACCATCACACATCCAGCCACCATTCCACACTATCACACATATAGCCACCATTCCACACCGTCACACATATAGCCACCATTCCACACCATCACACATCTAGCCACCGTTCCACACCATCACACATATAGCCACCGTTCCACACCGTCACACATCCAGCCACCATTCCACACCATCACACATCCAGCCACCATTCCACACCATCACACATATAGCCACCGTTCCACACTGTCACACATCCAGCCACCTTTCCACACCATCACACATCTAGCCACCGTTCCACACCATCACACATCTAGCCACCATTTCACACCATCACACATCTAGCCACCGTTCCACACTGTCACACATCTAGCCACCGTTCCACACCATCACACATCTAGCCACCGTTCCACACCATCACACATCTAGCCACCATTCCACACCGTCACACATCTAGCCACCGTTCCACACTGTCACACATCCAGTCACCATTCCACACCATCACACATATAGCCACCGGCACACATATAGCCACCGTTCCACACCATCACACATCTAGCCACCGTTCCACACCGTCACACATCTAGCCACCATTCCACACCGTCACACATCTAGCCACCGTTCCACACCATCACACATCTAGCCACCGTTCCACACTTCACACATTAGCCACCGTTCCACACCATCACACATCTAGCCACCGTTCCACACGTCACACATATAGCCACCATTCCACACCGTCACACATATAGCCACCGTTCCACACCGTCACACATATAGCCACCGTTCCACACCGTCACACATCTAGCCACCGTTCCACACCATCACACATCTAGCCACCATTCCACACCATCACACATCTAGCCACCGTTCCACACCATCACACATCTAGCCACCATTCCACACCGTCACACATCTAGCCACCGTTCCACACTGTCACACATCTAGCCACCGTTCCACACCATCACACATCTAGCCACCGTTCCACACCGTCACACATCTAGCCACCATTCCACACCGTCACACATCTAGCCACCGTTCCACACTGTCACACATCCAGCCACCATTCCACACCATCACACATATAGCCACCGGCACACATATAGC
Organism: Archivesica marissinica; assembly: GCA_014843695.1. Classification (NCBI taxonomy): domain Eukaryota; kingdom Metazoa; phylum Mollusca; class Bivalvia; order Venerida; family Vesicomyidae; genus Archivesica; species Archivesica marissinica. The sequence continues at coordinate 1,583,400 of CM026393.1, forward strand.
CACCGTTCCACACCATCACACATCTAGCCACCGTTCCACACCGTCACACATCTAGCCACCATTCCACACCGTCACACATCTAGGCACCGTTCCACACTATCACACATCTAGCCACCGTTCCACACTATCACACATCTAGCCACCGTTCCACACCATCACACATCAGCCACCATTCCACACCGTCACACATATAGCCACCATTCCACAACGTCACACATATAGCCACCGTTCCACACCGTCACACATATAGCCACCGTTCCACACCGTCACACATATAGCCACCGTTCCACACCATCACACATATAGCCACCGTTCCACACTGTCACACATCTAGCCACCGTTCCACACCGTCACACATCTAGCCACCATTCCACACTGTCACACATCTAGCCACCGTTCCACACTGTCACACATCTAGCCACCGTTCCACACTGTCACACATCTAGCCACCGTTCCACACTGTCACACATCTAGCCACCATTCCACACTGTCACACATCTAGCCACCGTTCCACACTGTCACACATCTAGCCACCATTCCACACGTCACACATATAGCCACCGTTCCACACCATCACACATCTAGCCACCGTTCCACACCGTCACACATATAGCCACCGTTCCACACCGTCACACATATAGCCACCGTTCCACACTGTCACACATCTAGCCACCGTTCCACACCGTCACACATATAGCCACCGTTCCACACTGCACACATCTAGCCACCGTTCCACACCGTCACACATATAGCCACCGTTCCACACCGTCACACATATAGCCACCGTTCCACACCGTCACACATATAGCCACCGTTCCACACTGGCACACATCTAGCCACCATTCCACACCATCACACATCTAGCCACCGTTCCACACTGTCACACATCTAGCCACCGTTCCACACCGTCACACATATAGCCACCATTCCACACTGTCACACATCTAACCACCGTTCTACACCGTCACACATATAGCCACCGTTCCACACTGGCACACATCTAGCCACCGTTCTACACCGTCACACATATAGCCACCGTTCCACACCGTCACACATATAGCCACCGTTCCACACTGTCACACATCTAGCCACCGTTCTACACCATCACACATATAGCCACCGTTCCACACTGGCACACATCTAGCCACCGTTCTACACCATCACACATATAGCCACCGTTCCACACCATCACACATCCAGCCACCGTTCCACACTGTCACACATCTAGCCACCATTCCACACGTCACACATATAGCCACCGTTCCACACTGGCACACATCTAGTTACCATTCCACACCATCACACATATAGCCACCATTCCACACCGTCACACATATAGCCACCGTTCCACACTGGCACACATCTAGCTACCATTCCACACCATCACACATCTAGCCACCATTCCACACTGTCACACATCTAGCCACCGTTCCACACCGTCACACATATAGCCACCGTTCCACACTGGCACACATCTAGCTACCATTCCACACCATCACACATCTAGCCACCATTCCACACTGTCACACATCTAGCCACCATTCCACACTGTCACACTTCTAGCCACCGTTCCACACCGTCACACATATAGCCCCCATTCCACACCGTCACACATATAGCCACCATTCCACAACGTCACACATATAGCCACCATTCCACAACGTCACACATATAGCCACCGTTCCACACCGTCACACATCCAGCCACCGTTCCACACCATCACACATCTAGTTACTGTTCCACACCATCACACATATAGCCACCGTTCCACACTGTCACACATCTAGCCACTGTTCCACACCGTCACACATATAGCCACCATTCCACACCGTCACACATCTAGCCACCATTCCACAACGTCACACATATAGCCACCGTTCCACACCGTCACACATCTAACCACCATTCCACACCGTCACACATCTAGCCACCGTTCCACACCATCACACATCCAGCCACCATTCCACACCATCACACATCTAGCCACCGTTCCACACCATCACACATATAGCCACCGTTCCACACCGTCACACATCTAGCCACCGATCCACACCGTCACACATCTAGCCACCGTTCCACACTGTCGCACATATAGCCACCGTTCCACAGTCACACATCTAGCCACCGTTCCACACCATCACACATCTAGCCACCGTTCCACACCATCACACATATAGCCACCGATCCACACTGTCACACATCTAGCCACCGTTCCACACTGTCGCACATATAGCCACCGTTCCACACCAGCACACATATAGCCACCGTTCCACACCATCACACATCTAGCCACCGATCCACACCGTCACACATCTAGCCACCGTTCCACACCGGCACACATCTAGCCACCGTTCCACACCGTCACACATATAGCCACCGTTCCACACCATCACACATCTAGCCACCGTTCCACACCATCACACATCTAGCCACCGATCCACACCGTCACACATCTAGCCACCGTTCCACACCGGCACACATCTAGCCACAGTTCCACACTGTCGCACATATAGCCACCGTTCCACACCGTCACACATATAGCCACCGTTCCACACCGTCACCCATATAGCCACCGTTCCACACTGTCGCACATATAGCCACCGTTCCACACTGGCACACATATAGCCACCGTTCCACACTGGCACACATCTAGCCACCGTTCCACACCGTCGCACATCTAGCCACCGTTCCACACCGTCACACATCTAGCCACCGTTCCACACCATCACACATATAGCCACCATTCCACACTGTCGCACATATAGCCACCGTTCCACACCGTCACACATATAGCCACTGTTCCACACCATCACACATCTAGCCACCGTTCCACACTGTCACACATATAGCCACCGTTCCACACCGTCACACATATAGCCACCATTCCACACTGTCACACATCTAGCCACCGTCACACATCTAGCCACCGTTCCACACCGGCACACATCTAGCCACAGTTCCACACTGTCGCACATATAGCCACCGTTCCACACTGTCACACATCCAGCCACCGTTCCACACTGTCACACATATAGCCACCGTTCCACACTGTCACACATATAGCCACCGTTCCACACTGTCACCCATATAGCCACCATTCCACACTGGCACACATCTAGCCACCGTTCCACACCGTCACACATCTAGCCACCGTTCCACACCGTCACACATCTAGCCACCGTTCCACACTGTCGCACATATAGCCACCGTTCCACACCGTCACACATATAGCCACTGTTCCACACCATCACACATCTAGCCACCATTCCACACCGTCACACATCTAGCCACCGTTCCACACTGGCACACATCTAGCCACCATTCCACACTGGCACACATCTAGCCACCGTTCCACACCGTCACACATCTAGCCACCGTTCCACACCGTCACACATCTAGCCACCATTCCACACCATCACACATCTAGCCACCGTTCCACACCATCACACATATAGCCACCGTTCCACACTGTTACACATCTAGCCACCATTCCACACCATCACACATATAGCCACCGTTCCACACTGTCACACATATAGCCACCATTCCACACCATCACACATCTAGCCACCGTTCCACACCATCACACATATAGCCACCGTTCCACACCGTCACACATATAGCCACCGTTCCACACCGTCACACATCTAGCCACCGTTCCACACTGTCGCACATATAGCCACCGTTCCACAACGTCACACATATAGCCACCGATCCACACTGTCACACATCTAGCCACCGTTCCACACTGTCGCACATATAGCCACCGTTCCACAGTCACACATCTAGCCACCGTTCCACACTGTCACACATATAGCCACCGTTCCACACTGTCACACATATAGCCACAGTTCCACACCATTACACATCTAGCCACCGTTCCACACCATCACACATCTAGCGACCGATCCACACCGTCACACATCTAGCCACCGTTCCACACCGGCACACATATAGCCACCGTTCCACACCGTCACACATCTAGCCACCGATCCACACCTTCACACATCTAGCCACCGTTCCACACCGGCACACATATAGCCACCGTTCCACACCGGCACACATCTAGCCACAGTTCCACACTGTCGCACATATAGCCACCGTTCCACACCGTCACCCATATAGCCACTGTTCCACACTGTCGCACATATAGCCACCGTTCCACACCAGCACACATATAGCCACCGTTCCACACTGGCACACATCTAGCCACCGTTCCACACCGTCACACATCTAGCCACCGTTCCACACCGTCACACATCTAGCCACCGTTCCACACTGTCGCACATATAGCCACCGTTCCACACCGTCACACATATAGCCACTGTTCCACACCATCACACATCTAGCCACCGTTCCACACCATCACACATCCAGCCACCGTTCCACACCATCACACATCTAGCCATCATTCCACACCATCACACATCTAGCCACCATTCCACACCGTCACACATATAGCCACCATTCCACACTGTCACACATATAGCCACCATTCCACACCGTCACACATCTAGCCACCGTTCCACACCATCACACATATAGCCACCGTTCCACACCGTCACACATCCAGCCACCATTCCACACCATCACACATCCAGCCACCATTCCACACCATCACACATATAGCCACCGTTCCACACTGTCACACATCCAGCCACCATTCCACACCATCACACATCCAGCCACCATTCCACACCATCACACATCTAGCCACCGTTTCACACCATCACACATCTAGCCACCATTCCACACCATCACACATCTAGCCACCGTTCCACACTGTCACACATCTAGCCACCGTTCCACACCATCACACATCTAGCCACCGTTCCACACCATCACACATCTAGCCACCATTCCACACCGTCACACATCTAGCCACCGTTCCACACTGTCACACATCCAGCCACCATTCCACACCATCACACATATAGCCACCGGCACACATATAGCCACCGTTCCACACCATCACACATCTAGCCACCGTTCCACACCGTCACACATCTAGCCACCATTCCACACCGTCACACATCTAGGCTACCATTCCACACTATCACACATCTAGCCACCGTTCCACACTATCACACATCTAGCCACCGTTCCACACCATCACACATCCAGCCACCATTCCACACCATCACACATATAGCCACCATTCCACAACGTCACACATATAGCCACCGTTCCACACCGTCACACATATAGCCACCGTTCCACACCGTCACACATATAGTCACCGTTCCACACCATCACACATATAGCGACCATTCCACACTGTCACACATCTAGCCACCATTCCACACTGTCACACATCTAGCGACCGTTCCACACCGTCACACATCCAGCCACCATTCCACACCATCACACATATAGCCACCATTCCACAACGTCACAAATATAGCCACCGTTCCACACCATCACACATCTAGCCACCGTTCTACACCGTCACACATCTAGCCACCGTTCCACACCGGCACACATCTAGCCACAGTTCCACACTGTCGCACATATAGCCACCGTTCCACACCGTCACACATATAGCCACCGTTCCACACCGTCACCCATATAGCCACTGTTCCACACTGTCACAAATATAGCCACCGTTCCACACCAGCACACATATAGCCACCGTTCCACACTGGCACACATCTAGCCACCGTTCCACACCGTCGCACATCTAGCCACCGTTCCACACCGTCACACATCTAGCCACCGTTCCACACTGTCGCACATATAGCCACCGTTCCACACCGTCACACATATAGCCACTGTTCCACACCATCACACATCTAGCCACCGTTCCACACCATCACACATCCAGCCACTGTTCCACACCATCACACATCTAGCCATCATTCCACACCATCACACATCCAGCCACCATTCCACACTATCACACATATAGCCACCATTCCACACCGTCACACATATAGCCACCATTCCACACCATCACACATCTAGCCACCGTTCCACACCATCACACATATAGCCACCGTTCCACACCGTCACACATCCAGCCACCATTCCACACCATCACACATCCAGCCACCATTCCACACCATCACACATATAGCCACCGTTCCACACTGTCACACATCCAGCCACCTTTCCACACCATCACACATCTAGCCACCGTTCCACACCATCACACATCTAGCCACCATTTCACACCATCACACATCTAGCCACCGTTCCACACTGTCACACATCTAGCCACCGTTCCACACCATCACACATCTAGCCACCGTTCCACACCATCACACATCTAGCCACCATTCCACACCGTCACACATCTAGCCACCGTTCCACACTGTCACACATCCAGTCACCATTCCACACCATCACACATATAGCCACCGGCACACATATAGCCACCGTTCCACACCATCACACATCTAGCCACCGTTCCACACCGTCACACATCTAGCCACCATTCCACACCGTCACACATCTAGGCACCGTTCCACACTATCACACATCTAGCCACCGTTCCACACTATCACACATCTAGCCACCGTTCCACACCATCACACATCCAGCCACCATTCCACACCGTCACACATATAGCCACCATTCCACAACGTCACACATATAGCCACCGTTCCACACCGTCACACATATAGCCACCGTTCCACACCGTCACACATATAGCCACCGTTCCACACCATCACACATATAGCGACCGTTCCACACTGTCACACATCTAGCCACCGTTCCACACCGTCACACATCTAGCCACCATTCCACACTGTCACACATCTAGCCACCGTTCCACACTGTCACACATCTAGCCACCGTTCCACACTGTCACACATCTAGCCACCGTTCCACACCGTCACACATATAGCCACCATTCCACACCGTCACACATATAGCCACCGTTCCACACTGTCACACATTAGCACCATTCCACACCGTCACACATATAGCCACCGTTCCACACCGTCACACATATAGCCACCGTTCCACACTGTCACACATCTAGCCACCGTTCCACACCATCACACATCTAGCCACCGTTCCACACTGTCACACATCTAGCCACCGTTCCACACCGTCACACATATAGCCACCGTTCCACACTGTCACACATCTAGCCACCGTTCCACACCATCACACATCTAGCCACCGTTCCACACCGTCACACATCTAGCCACCGTTCCACACCGTCACACATATAGCCACCGTTCCACACTGTCACACATCTAGCCACCGTTCCACACCATCACACATCTAGCCACCATTCCACACCGTCACACATCTAGCCACCGTTCCACACCGTCACACATATAGCCACCGTTCCACACTGTCACACATCTAGCCACCGTTCCACACCATCACACATCTAGCCACCATTCCACACTGTCACACATCTAGCCACCGTTCCACACGTCACACATTAGCCACCGTTCCAACTCTAGCACCTTCCACACTCACACATTAGCCACCTTCCACACTCACACTTGCCCCGTCACACATCTAGCCACCGTTCCACACCGTCACACATCTAGCCACCGTTCCACACCGTCACACATTAGCCACCGTTCCACACGTCACACATCTAGCCACCGTTTCCACACTCACACATTAGCCACCGTTCCACACGTCACACATATAGCCACCGTTCCACACCATCACACATCTAGCCACCATTCCACACCGTCACACATCTAGCCACCGTTCCACACCGTCACACATCTAGCCACCATTCCACACCTAGCCACCGTTCCACACTGTCACACATCTAGCCACCGTTCCACACCATCACACCACCGTCACACATCTAGCCACCGTTCCACACTGTCACACATATAGCCACCGTTCCACACTGTCACACATCTAGCCACCGTTCCACACCGTCACACATCTAGCCACCGTTCCACACCGTCACACATCTAGCCACCATTCCACACCGTCACACATCTAGCCACCGTTCCACACCATCACACATATAGCCACCATTCCACACTGTCACACATATAGCCACCGTTCCACACCGTCACACATATAGCCACCGTTCCACACCGTCACACATATAGCCACCGTTCCACACCATCACACATCTAGCCACCGTTCCACACTGTCACACATATAGCCACCGTTCCACACCGTCACACATATAGCCACCATTCCACACTGTCACACATCTAGCCACCGTCACACATCTAGCCACCGTTCCACACCGGCACACATCTAGCCACGTTCCACACTGTCCACATATAGCCACCGTTCCACACTGTCACACATCCAGCCACCGTTCCACACTGTCACACATATAGCCACCGTTCCACACTGTCACACATATAGCCACCGTTCCACACTGTCACACATATAGCCACCATTCCACACTGGCACACATCTAGCCACCGTTCCACACCGTCACACATCTAGCCACCGTTCCACACCGTCACACATCTAGCCACCGTTCCACACTGTCGCACATATAGCCACCGTTCCACACCGTCACACATATAGCCACTGTTCCACACCATCACACATCTAGCCACCATTCCACACCGTCACACATCTAGCCACCGTTCCACACTGGCACACATCTAGCCACCTTCCACACTGGCACACATCTAGCCACCGTTCCACACCGTCACACATCTAGCCACCGTTCCACACCGTCACACATCTAGCCACCATTCCACACCATCACACATCTAGCCACCGTTCCACACCATCACACATATAGCCACCGTTCCACACTGTCACACATCTAGCCACCATTCCACACCATCACACATATAGCCACCGTTCCACACCGTCACACATATAGCCACCATTCCACACCATCACACATATAGCCACCGTTCCACACTGTCACACATATAGCCACCATTCCACACCATCACACATATAGCCACCGTTCCACACTGTCACACATATAGCCACCGTTCCACACCGTCACACATATAGCCACCGTTCCACACTGGCACACATCTAGCCACCGTTCCACACCGTCACACATCTAGCCACCGTTCCACACCGTCACACATCTAGCCACCGTTCCACACCATCACACATATAGCCACCGTTCCACACGTCACACATATAGCCACCGTTCCACACCGTCACACATATAGCCACCATTCCACACGTCACACATCTAGCCACCTTCCACCGTCACCATATAGCACGTTCCACACCGTCACACATCTAGCCACCGTTCCACACCATCACACATCTAGCCACCGTTCCACACCATCACACATCTAGCCACCGTTCCACACCATCACACATCTAGCCACCGTTCCACACTGTCACACATCTAGCCACCGTTCCACACCATCACACATCTAGCCCCTTCCACAGTCACACATATAGCCACCGTCCACACGCCACACATCTAGCCACCGTTCCACACCATCACACATATAGCCACCGTTCCACACCGTCACACATAGCCACCGTTCCACACCGTCACACATCTAGCCACGTTCCACACTACATATAGCCACCGTTCCACATCACACATCTAGCCACCGTTCCACACCATCACACATCTAGCCACCGTTCCACACATCACACATATAGCCACCGTTCCACACTGTCACACATCTAGCCACCGTTCCACACCGTCACACATATAGCCACCGTTCCACACCATCACACATCTAGCCACCGTTCCACACCATCACACATCTAGCCACCGTTCCACACCGTCACACATCTAGCCACCGTTCCACACCGTCACACATCTAGCCACCGTTCCACACCGTCACACATATAGCCACCGTTCCACACCATCACACATCTAGCCACCGTTCCACACCATCACACATCTAGCCACCGATCCACACCGTCACACATCTAGCCACCGTTCCACACCGGCACACATCTAGCCACAGTTCCACACTGTCGCACATATAGCCACCGTTCCACACCGTCACACATATAGCCACCGTTCCACACCGTCACACATATAGCCACCGTTCCACACTGTCACACATATAGCCACCGTTCCACACTGGCACACATCTAGCCACCGTTCCACACTGTCACACATCTAGCCACCGTTCCACACCGTCACACATCTAGCCACCGTTCCACACCGTCACACATCTAGCCACCGTTCCACACCATCACACATATAGCCACCGTTCCACACTGTCCACATATAGCCACCGTCCACACCGTCACACATATAGCCACTGTTCCACACCATCACACATCTAGCCACCGTTCCACACTGTCACACATATAGCCACCGTTCCACACCGTCACACATATAGCCACCATTCCACACTGTCACTTGGTTTGTGCACACATTAGCCACGTTCCACACTGTCGCACATATAGCCACCGTTCCACACTGTCACACATCTAGCCACCGTTCCACACTGTCACACATATAGCCACGTTCCACACTGTCACACATATAGCCACCGTTCCACCTGTCCATTGCCACCATTCACACTGGACACATCTAGCACCTTCCACACCGTCACACATCTAGCCACCGTTCCACACCGTCACACATCTAGCCACCGTTCCACACTGTCGCACATATAGCCACCGTTCCACACCGTCACACATATAGCCACTGTTCCACACCATCACACATCTAGCCACCATTCCACACCGTCACACATCTAGCCACCGTTCCACACTGGCACACATCTAGCCACCATTCCACACTGGCACACATCTAGCCACCGTTCCACACCGTCACACATCTAGCCACCGTTCCACACCGTCACACATCTAGCCACCATTCCACACCATCACACATCTAGCCACCGTTCCACACCATCACACATATAGCCACCGTTCCACACTGTCACACATCTAGCCACCATTCCACACCATCACACATATAGCCACCGTTCCACACTGTCACACATATAGCCACCATTCCACACCATCACACATCTAGCCACCGTTCCACACCGTCACACATATAGCCACCGTTCCACACCGTCACACATATAGCCACCGTTCCACACCGTCACACATCTAGCCACCGTTCCACACTGTCGCACATATAGCCACCGTTCCACACCGTCACACATATAGCCACCGTTCCACACTGTCACACATCTAGCCACCGTTCCACACTGTCACACATATAGCCACAGTTCCACACCATTACACATCTAGCCACCGTTCCACACCATCACACATCTAGCGACCGATCCACACCGTCACACATCTAGCCACCGTTCCACACCGGCACACATATAGCCACCGTTCCACACCGTCACACATCTAGCCACCGATCCACACCTTCACACATCTAGCCACCGTTCCACACCGGCACACATATAGCCACCGTTCCACACCGGCACACATCTAGCCACAGTTCCACACTGTCGCACATATAGCCACCGTTCCACACCGTCACCCATATAGCCACTGTTCCACACTGTCGCACATATAGCCACCGTTCCACACCAGCACACATATAGCCACCGTTCCACACTGGCACACATCTAGCCACTGTTCCACACCGTCGCACATCTAGCCACCGTTCCACACCGTCACACATCTAGCCACCGTTCCACACTGTCGCACATATAGCCACCGTTCCACACCGTCACACATATAGCCACTGTTCCACACCATCACACATCTAGCCACCGTTCCACACCATCACACATCCAGCCACCGTTCCACACCATCACACATCTAGCCATCATTCCACACCATCACACATATAGCCACCATTCCACACCGTCACACATATAGCCACCATTCCACACTGTCACACATATAGCCACCATTCCACACCGTCACACATCTAGCCACCGTTCCACACCATCACACATATAGCCACCGTTCCACACCGTCACACATCCAGCCACCATTCCACACCATCACACATCCAGCCACCATTCCACACCATCACACATATAGCCACCGTTCCACACTGTCACACATCCAGCCACCATTCCACACCATCACACATCCAGCCACCATTCCACACCATCACACATCTAGCCACCGTTTCACACCATCACACATCTAGCCACCATTCCACACCATCACACATCTAGCCACCGTTCCACACTGTCACACATCTAGCCACCGTTCCACACCATCACACATCTAGCCACCGTTCCACACCATCACACATCTAGCCACCATTCCACACCGTCACACATCTAGCCACCGTTCCACACTGTCACACATCCAGCCACCATTCCACACCATCACACATATAGCCACCGGCACACATATAGCCACCGTTCCACACCATCACACATCTAGCCACCGTTCCACACCGTCACACATCTAGCCACCATTCCACACCGTCACACATCTAGGCTACCATTCCACACTATCACACATCTAGCCACCGTTCCACACTATCACACATCTAGCCACCGTTCCACACCATCACACATCCAGCCACCATTCCACACCATCACACATATAGCCACCATTCCACAACGTCACACATATAGCCACCGTTCCACACCGTCACACATATAGCCACCGTTCCACACCGTCACACATATAGTCACCGTTCCACACCATCACACATATAGCGACCATTCCACACTGTCACACATCTAGCCACCATTCCACACTGTCACACATCTAGCGACCGTTCCACACCGTCACACATCCAGCCACCATTCCACACCATCACACATATAGCCACCATTCCACAACGTCACAAATATAGCCACCGTTCCACACCATCACACATCTAGCCACCGTTCTACACCGTCACACATCTAGCCACCGTTCCACACCGGCACACATCTAGCCACAGTTCCACACTGTCGCACATATAGCCACCGTTCCACACCGTCACACATATAGCCACCGTTCCACACCGTCACCCATATAGCCACTGTTCCACACTGTCACAAATATAGCCACCGTTCCACACCAGCACACATATAGCCACCGTTCCACACTGGCACACATCTAGCCACCGTTCCACACCGTCGCACATCTAGCCACCGTTCCACACCGTCACACATCTAGCCACCGTTCCACACTGTCGCACATATAGCCACCGTTCCACACCGTCACACATATAGCCACTGTTCCACACCATCACACATCTAGCCACCGTTCCACACCATCACACATCCAGCCACTGTTCCACACCATCACACATCTAGCCATCATTCCACACCATCACACATCCAGCCACCATTCCACACTATCACACATATAGTCACCATTCCACACCGTCACACATATAGCCACCATTCCACACCATCACACATCTAGCCACCGTTCCACACCATCACACATCCAGCCACCGTTCCACACCATCACACATCTAGCCATCATTCCACACCATCACACATCCAGCCACCATTCCACACTATCACACATATAGCCACCATTCCACACCGTCACACATATAGCCACCATTCCACACTGTCACACATCCAGCCACCGTTCCACACTGTCACACATATAGCCACCGTTCCACACTGTCACACATATAGCCACCGTTCCACACTGTCACCCATATAGCCACCATTCCACACTGGCACACATCTAGCTACCGTTCCACACCGTCACACATCTAGCCACCGTTCCACACCGTCACACATCTAGCCACCGTTCCACACTGTCGCACATATAGCCACCGTTCCACACCGTCACACATATAGCCACTGTTCCACACCATCACACATCTAGCCACCATTCCACACCGTCACACATCTAGCCACCGTTCCACACTGGCACACATCTAGCCACCATTCCACACTGGCACACATCTAGCCACCGTTCCACACCGTCACACATCTAGCCACCGTTCCACACCGTCACACATCTAGCCACCATTCCACACCATCACACATCTAGCCACCGTTCCACACCATCACACATATAGCCACCGTTCCACACTGTTACACATCTAGCCACCATTCCACACCATCACACATATAGCCACCGTTCCACACTGTCACACATATAGCCACCATTCCACACCATCACACATATAGCCACCGTTCCACACTGTCACACATATAGCCACCATTCCACACCATCACCCATATAGCCACCGTTCCACACTGTCGCACATATAGCCACCGTTCCACACTGGCACACATATAGCCACCGTTCCACACTGGCACACATCTAGCCACCGTTCCACACCGTCGCACATCTAGCCACCGTTCCACACCGTCACACATCTAGCCACCGTTCCACACCATCACACATATAGCCACCATTCCACACTGTCGCACATATAGCCACCGTTCCACACCGTCACACATATAGCCACTGTTCCACACCATCACACATCTAGCCACCGTTCCACACTGTCACACATATAGCCACAGTTCCACACCATTACACATCTAGCCACCGTTCCACACCATCACACATCTAGCGACCGATCCACACCGTCACACATCTAGCCACCGTTCCACACCGGCACACATATAGCCACCGTTCCACACCGTCACACATCTAGCCACCGATCCACACCTTCACACATCTAGCCACCGTTCCACACCGGCACACATATAGCCACCGTTCCACACCGGCACACATCTAGCCACAGTTCCACACTGTCGCACATATAGCCACCGTTCCACACCGTCACCCATATAGCCACTGTTCCACACTGTCGCACATATAGTCACCGTTCCACACCAGCACACATATAGCCACCGTTCCACACTGGCACACATCTAGCCACTGTTCCACACCGTCGCACATCTAGCCACCGTTCCACACCGTCACACATCTAGCCACCGTTCCACACCGTCACACATCTAGCCACCGTTCCACACCGTCACACATATAGCCACCGTTCCACACCATCACACATCTAGCCACCGTTCCACACCATCACACATCTAGCCACCGTTCCACACCGTCACACATCTAGCCACCGTTCCACACCGTCACACATCTAGCCACCGTTCCACACCGTCACACATATAGCCACCGTTCCACACCATCACACATCTAGCCACCGTTCCACACCATCACACATCTAGCCACCGTTCCACACCGTCACACATCTAGCCACCGTTCCACACCGTCACACATCTAGCCACCGTTCCACACTGTCGCACATATAGCCACCGTTCCACACCGTCACACATATAGCCACCGTTCCACACCGTCACACATATAGCCACCGTTCCACACTGTCGCACATATAGCCACCGTTCCACACTGTCACACATATAGCCACCGTTCCACACTGTCACACATCTAGCCACCGTTCCACACCGTCACACATCTAGCCACCGTTCCACACCGTCACACATCTAGCCACCGTTCCACACCATCACACATATAGCCACCATTCCACACTGTCACACATCTAGCCACCGTTCCACACCGTCACACATCTAGCCACCGTTCCACACCATCACACATATAGCCACCGTTCCACACCGTCACACATCTAGCCACCGTTCCACACCGTCACACATCTAGCCACCGTTCCACACCGTCACACATATAGCCACCGTTCCACACCGTCACACATCTAGCCACCGTTCCACACTGTCACACATTAGCCACCGTTCCACAGTCACACATCTAGCCACCGTTCCACACTGTCACACATATAGCCACCGTTCCACACTGTCACACATATAGCCACCATTCCACACGGCACACATCTAGCCACGTTCCACACCGTCACACATCTAGCCACCGTTCCACACCGTCACACATCTAGCCACCGTTCCACACTGTCACACATATAGCCACCGTTCCACACGTCACACATCTAGCCACCGTTCCACACCATCACACATCTAGCCACCGTTCCACACCATCACACATCTAGCCACCGTTCCACACTGTCACACATCTAGCCACCATTCCACACCATCACACATCTAGCCACCGTTCCACACCGTCACACATATAGCCACCGTTCCACACCGTCACACATATAGCCACCATTCCACACCGTCACACATATAGCCACCGTTCCACACCATCACACATATAGCCACCGTTCCACACCGTCACACATCCAGCCACCGTTCCACACCATCACACATCTAGCCACCGTTCCACACCATCACACATATAGCCACCGTTCCACACTGTCACACATCTAGCCACCGTTCCACACCATCACACATATAGCCACCATTCCACACCGTCACACATCTAGCCACCATTCCACACCATCACACATATAGCCACCGTTCCACACTGTCACACATCTAGCCACCGTTCCACACGTCACACATCTAGCCACCGTTCCACACCGTCACACATCTAGCCACCGTTCCACACCATCACACATCTAGCCACCATTCCACACCGTCACACATCTAGCCACCGTTCCACACCGTCACACATCTAGCCACCATTCCACACCATCACACATTGCCATATAGCCACCGTTCCACACCATCACACATCTAGCCAGTTCCACACCGTCACACATCTAGCCACCGTTCCACACCGTCACACATATAGCCACCGTTCCACACCGTCACACATCTAGCCACCGTTCCACACCATCACACATATAGCCACCGTTCCACACCATCACACATCTAGCCACCGTTCCACACCATCACACATATAGCCACCGTTCCACACTGTCACACATCTAGCCACCGTTCCACACCGTCACACATATAGCCACCGTTCCACACTGTCACACATCTAGCCACCGTTCCACACCATCACACATCTAGCCACCATTCCACACTATCACACATCTAGCCACCGTTCCACACTGTCACACATCTAGCCACCGTTCCACACCATCACACATCTAGCCACCGTTCCACACCGTCACACATCTAGCCACCATTCCACACCGTCACACATCTAGCCACCATTCCACACCGTCACACATATAGCCACCGTTCCACACTGTCACACATCTAGCCACCATTCCACACCATCACACATCTAGCCACCATTCCACACCATCACACATATAGCCACCGTTCCACACCGTCACACATCCAGCCACCATTCCACACCATCACACATATAGCCACCGTTCCACACTGTCACACATATAGCCACCGTTCCACACCATCACACATCTAGCCACCATTCCACACCATCACACATCTAGCCACTGTTCCACACCATCACACATCCAGCCACCGTTCCACACCATCACACATCTAGCCACCTTTCCACACTATCACACATCTAGCCACCATTCCACACCATCACACATCCAGCCACCGTTCCACACCGTCACACATATAGCCACCGTTCCACAATGTCACACATATAGCCACCGTTCCACACCATCACACATATAGCCACCGATCCACACCATCACACATATAGCCACCATTCCACACCATCACACATCTAGCCACCTTTCCACACCATCACACATCTAGCCACCATTCCACAACATCACACATATAGCCACCATTCCACACTGTCACACATATAGCCACCATTCCACACTGTCACACATCTAGCCACCATTCCACACTGTCACACATCTAGCCACCATTCCACAACGTCACACATATAGCCGCCGTTCCACACTGGCACACATCTAGCCACCGTTCCACA